>CM076579.1:946982550-947119920 GCA_034641835.2 Pinus albicaulis | reverse complement strand
AAAATTTCGGGTCCCCCTATGCCCGCTTAGTTGTCAAGGTC
Organism: Pinus albicaulis; assembly: GCA_034641835.2. Classification (NCBI taxonomy): domain Eukaryota; kingdom Viridiplantae; phylum Streptophyta; class Pinopsida; order Pinales; family Pinaceae; genus Pinus; species Pinus albicaulis. Next base: position 947,119,879 of record CM076579.1, on the reverse strand, counting down.
TTTCATCGACCCTGCAATCAGAGACATCCCGCCGACCTATCCCCAACCCCTCATGAGTTTTTTCGCCATCATGATCAGGTGTCGTTGTTGCAATCACGCCATATGTGGGAAGGATCATCCGGCATGCGACCGAACACTCGTATCACAGTCGCATCACGTGTAATGAGATTGCCATACATACTTTTAAATGGGAAACTTTTGTATGTTAACAATTAAAGGCCCCGTCGCCGTAGGTCATTAAGCATGTGGTTTGAATACCTCTGTTACATTTGCTAGTCTCATATGTTTTATCTGTGGGCACCATTATCAAAGAATAATTATGATTGTCGTAATGTTCTACACAGGGCGACCCACGGGTAACAGACTCCTCAGTCGTGTCGCGACATCGAGGGAAATGAAACTGAGCTCAACGGCGAGGCCGAAGTTGCGGAACAGGGGAGGAGGAGGAGCAAGTGACCAGTACTGTGAAAAGGAGAATAGTGTGATATGTGTCGATCAGAGAAAGAACCTTTTGTGTCACCAACGCAGAAGGTGTTCTTCATTAGCACACACCAGAATTGTGGAGATCCTGCACAATGCCAGCTCCGTGTCGATGTCCGTATACAAAGGAACATTTGTCGCCATTTCGACAAAGTCTAGCATTAATTATGGCCCAGTGAACAAAGCAAAATCAGGAGATCTCACTGAGGAGTGATATTCTCGTTCAAGACTTTATCATGCCAAGTGGCAGTGCGAAAGCATATGTGTTGGTGGCAAGCCAACGACAGAGTTTCAAATATGTGAGCGCATCTCTGGAAGCAGCATTTATGGATCCTTAGCTACATAGTGTGAAATTATTGATGCTACAAGGAGTACAAAGCGAAACAAGGAAATGGCATTAAAACCCTAGTCACCTTGCTCTTTCATATCCATAAGGCTTATATATGCAGAACCATAAGGGATGGGGAACTGCAAATTGAACCTAAGAGGTGATGATTAAACGCATGCACCTTTGGAAGACTGGCACCTTGATACATATGCAAATAGTCTCCATAACTACAAAGCAGAAAGGCTCAATATTAGAAGGACCATTAATGTGGCTTGAGTAGCATTTTTCGACCCACGATCTTTCAAAACAAGAAGCCTTCATATTATGAAGTAAAGTGAATGATCGAATTAAGACCAAGTTCGAAAACATGTGGTTTCAAAACCACCAAAGATCGTGGAACCAAAAAAACTATGCAAAACATTCTAGATGGGCGCAACTATGTGGATGAAGGTTATGGTTTAAATATGATGTGATTAAAACCAAGGGAAAGAACTCATATGGCTCAACAAAAAAACATAGGATATCGTGGAGCAAATCTAAGTAATAACATCATAGAGCGCGCAAGTTCAATGGAGCAAGGTGATGTTGAATGTATAAATACAAAGCACTAGACCATGCATTTATTAATACAAGGCGCAAGGTGATGTTATACATTTTAATGCAAGGCGCAAGGTGATGTTGCACATTGTAATACAAGGCGCAAGACCATGTGTATATTAATACAAGGTGCAAGATCACGTTGCATGGGCGCTAAGTTCGTTGGTCGAACAAATAAATTTAATGATACAAAGGCTTGGTGCGGGTTGCATGTTATTCAAAACATATAAAATCACGTAGAACTTCACGACTGCATAAAATTTCCAAGTAGACACGTTTGGTTGTTGCGTTACCATGGGTGCAAATAGTTAATGGTGCAGGTTCAATCCACGCGTATGACGGTCAATCCTACGTTTGGCGTGCACAAGGACTGTCCACGTTGCGTGGAGCCCAACGAAAACGTTATGCGTATAAATGAATTTCAATGGTTTGACCTTTTAAATGAATTTTAATGGTTTGACCTTGTGCACTCTCCACGAGAGCTAGCACGTTAGTGGTTTTACACTTTTATGGAACTTCAATAATCATGTTGCAGTGAATTTTTACTTCCGAAGAATTGAGTTCCCCGCTATCAACATGGGCATATCTCCTGTGGCTAAGATGTGTAATGGGATGCGACTAAGGGTAAGAATTTTTAGAAGTTTGGCATGCAGCACAGGTCGGGACTCGGGTTGTGACCCAAACATAAATAGCATAGCACTCAAGAACAAGACCCGAATCGTTCTTTACCTGAATCGTTTCTTGCCGTGGGGTTCTCACTTGTCTGTAATGTTCGTGGCTATTAGAAGAGCTGGAATCTTTGTAATCTTTGAAATTGCAATTTGTTAATGTATTTGTGGCAGTCAACTCTCCAACTGAAGCGTGGAGCCAACATTCCAAGTCTACGTTGCATGAAGCCCTACGTCCATAAGCCAAATGGAAATGTGTATACGTTACGTGGCGGTTAAAACTGAAACCTTCAACGTTACAATGTTTTGCAAATACAGTTGGCGCAAAGGTGTGTTCAAGACGTGGCAACGATTATTATAATACGTGAATCAGTCAAAACTGCATGGTGTAATTGTCGACGCGTCCATCTGCAAGTTGCATGGCAACTGTCATAAACAAGACTGTGCGTTTATGGTAAGTACAGCAGGATATCGCGCAGAAATAGAATATGAATGATTTATGCTGACTTCTGCAGCCTCGACAGCGATATTCCAGGAGGGAATCGCTCTTCAGATCTGTTGTGTTCACCATATTTAGAAAAATGCTATCGTTACAGACTCGTTGGAGGCTGAATTTCCGAGACTACCGTTACTGACTACGTTGAGCTGTATTCACAGAGCTCAAACTTCAATGATGCCTAAGGCTCTTGCTATTGCTATCTCACATTCCACATAGGTCGTTTTGAGATTGTTGCAGCGTGTTCAATTGCAGGCCCGTGAGAACCATGACCGCAGCAGAAGCCTTCAACACTAGATGTTTTATACAACTGGCTTACCTAACAGTAGAGACTGAATGGCGAAAACTCTGTATAGAGAACTGTTTTATTCCTGGAGGAAAAGCTGCGTTGTCGAGGTGTTGTCACCTGCAAAGGTAGCCCGCCATCGAGGCTTGGAAGAGCGCATTTGGTAGTTAGTGCTACGTCTAGAACGATGCTGTCGTTGGGGTTTTTCGAAAGTAGAGATGGTTTCCTACCTCGTTACTGATCTAGAATTGGAGCAGGGCTGCTATCGGTTTGTCGCTTGGTCCCTGCAGCGAATGGGAGCATCATAAAACAGAAGTAATCGTGCAGGTGGAGGTCGTTCTGCAGGGTTATTAATGGATGTAATATAATAGCTAGCCCAGAGATCGGATCTTAATATGGTGGCTCCGCAGCCGCGCAAAGGAAAGTTGTTAGTTAGGCTAGCTATGATTTAATGGACCTAACTGACCAGCCTCCAGTGTATAAGGCTGTTATAACCCTGCCTAGATTGCTGTACCTGACCAGTTCTCCTCAGTTCAGATACCTGAGATTCTCCAATATAAGGTGACAAGTACTGCTCCTCTTATGGATAAGTAATCGATGAGCATGAAAACCTGTGGCAAACACTAAGAACGTGAATAAAGAAACTTATGCCTATCAAGTAATTTAATCCGAGACTTGAAGAGGACTTGGTATGTGGGGAGGATGATAATCCCAACAGAGAAAGGGCACAGAGAAAACTATCCCTAGCCCTTCTCTCCAAAGATTCAGTAGTTGACCACCAGGGGTCTAAGTTATTGTTTTCATTCTTATAATTGATTAAAATGCTCTTAGCTTTATTATTATTGTTCAGTCATATAGACATGTGACCTATGTTATTGTATTGCAGAAAGAACCTTCTGTTTGCACAAGAGCCAGGGTTTTCCCCAACCAACAAGGAGACATTTTCAGAACGAGAAGATGTTGGCGAAAACTCCAAATAACTTGCAGATCCGGTGAGGTCGCGAGGTTGCACTTCTTTGGTTTCCCGTCTTTTGCGACCTTGCGACCCAGCGACCTAGTCGTGCAATGCTGTCGCAAGGCCCACCGATTTTCCACCTCGCGACCCAACACCCGAATACCTAGTCGCAAGGTCGCGAGGTCGCATTTCGTCGGTTTTCCACCTTTCGCGACCCAGCGACCCAACGACCTAGTCGCAAGGTCGCGAGGTCATGTTTCGTCGGTTCTCCACCTTTTGCGACCCAGCGACCCAGTGACCTAGTCGCAAGGTCGCGAGGTCGCATTTCGTCGGTTCTCCACCTTTTGCGACCCAGCGACCTAGCGACCTAGTCGCAAGGTCGCAAGGTCGCACATCTATGTTTTTTCCACCTTTTGCGACTCTGCGACCCAGCGACCTAGTCGCAAGGTCGCGAGGTCGCATCCTGGCAATTCTCTTACAACCTGCGACCCCGCGACCCAGTCAAGTCGCAGGTCGCAACAACGGCTCAGGTCGCGGGTCGCAAAAGGAATGGGTCGCAAGGCAACCCAACGGTCAAGAAGCTGAACAGTCAAGGAAGCCCGAAGGGCAGTTTCTGCATTATAAATACTCCTACGGGAGCTTGTAAAGGGGCTTTTTCCTTTGGGGAAACTGAAGAACTACATGGCATTGTATTGAAGGATTGTACCCTTACGCATCTGAATATAGAGATACTTGTTAAAACACCCTATGGTTATGATGTGTTTTGTTGTGCAAACACTGTGTGTATTACTTGTACAATTTCAGAACATCCTATGATTAATGAAGCTGCACTCTTTATGTCATCATTTATGCGTCATGGCTATCTGTGTTGTATCAATGATGTTTATTTTATCATCTGTTCTAATAATGAATGTTAATGAACTATTTTGTTAGCATTTCGTTTCATCTTTCAGAAGTAAAGGATATCTCATCATAAAGGACTGTTCCTTTTGTGGTTAGACTACCTTATAAGCATTACCCCCAAAAAGATGTGTTGCTAATGACATCTCCTGAGGCGTACATGCTTTATTCATAATCTTGCTACGCATAGTGTTTGATTCGGGTCTAATACATCAATCTTGTATTCAGTATCACGTGAATAAGTGTATGTTCGTTGGTTCAATCAGGTTCTTTTGAGACCTAAGGGAAGGCGTCTTAAGCGGTAGCCAGACCCACACCCCGGACGGGATCCCTACTCCAAACGGTTCAAGGTCTAATTGGGACTTTCTACCGGGGAGATCCCCTACTGTTGGCCGGACAAATTTTCCCGTCAACATGTGGCTAGGTCCATTTCAAATCATTGAAGAAATAGGCCCATCAACATTTTTGTTGCAATATTTATCAGGCAAAAGTGATTCTTTTCCTGTTAATGGGCATATTTTAAAGAAATATTTTTCATAGGTGGTAACCCCTTCTATATCTTGTATATTACTGTCTTTTCTTTTACTTAGGAAAATAAAAGTTGGATAGTATTAATTTTTGGATTTTCAAGCAAACATCTCAAAAAATATTTTTGATTTATCGTTTATAGAAATAAGAATTGTTAAGGAAACAATCAAGAGATTCGAATATCAAATAGATTCTATTTTACTAAAATATGCAATTTCACTAAAGTTATTTATTCTTTGATGAAATCTCATCTTTATAAAGCATGGTTATTTCGTTATTAGTCAAGAAAAGAATCTTTAACATAGTAAAGACCCTTTTGCAGATAAGAAATCTTAAACTCTAAAAATTAACATCCAGAATCCTCAAAAGAATCAATAATTCACCCCATCTGGAAAAATTATCAATTTTTAGAAAGTAATTCACAAAATTATGCTAAAAATATTAGAAGATAATATGTCTCGTCAAGGGATTTTTTACCATGTTCATAGGGAAATACTTGAACTGACATTACCAATACTGCCTACCAAAACAGGGTAATGACTTGAGATTATATCAAAAGGACAAGGTGTCTCATCAAGAGCCAAATTGATCAGTTTAATTACAACCAGTGAATGGCATTGTCAATATTTGGTTACCAAGCCAAGACAATGGATTTTGAGTGATTAAAAATACAAAATAAAAACATCTACATTAAAGAAAACAAGTTCCAAAAGAGATAAAGTATATACAATTGAACTTATTTTCGAATATTGTAAGAGTGACTCGATGGGACAATGAATCATTATTGAGTAAAAGGTAACCCTGCCAAAAGCTTAAATTGCCTATTGGATCAGAGGCTCTACCTGTGATAAAAGAGTATATATTTATAAATCTAATCTGAAAGAGCCACCTGCTTCATTTTTTTGAACTTAGTAAAGATTGATATAGATATTCATACTTTTATTTTTTTTAAAGAGGAATTATTATGAATTATAATCAAGAGAGATTTTATTTCTTAGTGAGATATTATTTTTTTAAATTCATTCCTGCAACTATTTTTATTTTGAAATTTTTTTAGAAATTTCAAAAAACTAATGAAAGATAGTTGGTTCTCCTAAGTGAATCGCCAATTTTTGTATATAAATTTATGAGCGTGATTTTATCTTAGCCTAAGTCTAAAATCTTTAGGAAATAAAGGTTTTTCCCTTTTCTCTTTAATTTTAAAAGTTCTCATCATAAATCGCATAACATACAAGCCAAAAATTTTAAAACATATATAAGTGTTGGGACTTGCGATATGCACTTCAGCCTTTTTAAGTTATATAAAATTCCTGCTACAAATTATTTAAATGGCCCTTTAAAAATAAATCGCAATGTGCCTTTTAAAATAATCAACTGATGATAATTCGGTAAACATTGCTATGAGTCAAACCCGACGAAACAATAAAACAACAATAATAAAGCTCCAAAGGTCCAATAAAGCGTAGAAACATGAATCCTTAGCGCATTTCGTGTTTCACAACAAATAACCAAATGTAAAGTTTTATTACCACATGAAAATTGTGATTTGCGATTTGCGCAGATCACATTTCGCGAGATTCATCGGTGGCAAAAAACACAACTAATGGTAACTATTAAAAGTTTTGATGTGCAATATTAACACGTAATACTCAAGTGCTCGAAATGATTCATATCTAATCAACCTGATATAAAATCTAACGTATTAAATTGATAGATTGGACATATTACCTAAATGTGTGTAAGAGATTTTATAGAAAGAGTTATGGGTTATTAACGACATTTAATGGGACTAAGGTTCGAAAGAATGATATCTACTTCAAGCGTGTTTTTAATAATTGAGTGTAGGATTTTTTATCATATTGTTTCAACTCTATACTTCTATCCATTCATGTTAGATCTGAGTTTACTCTTTTCACTTGAATTCAGGAAACCGCCTAACAGAGTGAGACTAACTGGAATGATAAAGAAAGACAAGGAAATTGCCCAAAAATCCACCGTTGAAGACTTAAACATGCCTCTACTGTTCTCAGATACGACCTATGACAAGTATTGCAGCAGTTCTTCATGGGAAGCAATGTACCAACTCTTCAAGGAAGAACAACCAGGGATAATAGTTAAAATAGCTACAACAAATGTGAAAATGTCCTCAGACCCATTCTACTTCGATGTTGCATGCTCATTTCTTCATAGAGTAGCAACGAGGCTGAAGATTCTCCCCTACACAAATATAGAAAATTGGGTAATTGATAACCTTAACATAGAAGATAGGTCATTTAAGAATTCAAAGCTGGAGAATATTGGTTCGTTCACTACAAAAGATTTAAGGACAATGTACCACTTTCCCATGGCGCAAAAGAATTATGGTAAATATTTTATCCAAATCTTTACAAAGAAGCATACAGACCTCATGAAAGTAATAAAGGGATGGAAACATGACCAAGGAAAGTTGAAATGGGACAAACTCGGTATGTACCTGATAGCACAGTTACCCTCCCCTTATTGTTATGCGGCTAGAATGTTATGTAGATTGTTTGCAAAAGAAGATACCACTAGGTTTTCCATAGACCGGGTCACTTTAAATGATGCAGTCGTCAATTCCTCTATTATGAATTGGGTAAATATTTTGTCTGGTAATTTGGCCAGAAATATCATGGATTATAGAAGTAAAATAAGTATTTCCTCTAGGACAATACCGCCCTTCTACATGAGTGCTTACATTATGGATGCAATTTTCTTTTGTTCAAGTTTCCTATCATGGGATGGAAATGGACAACCCAAGACCCCACTCAAATCCATATTTACCACAAACCCCTTTAGCAATCTGATTTTCATTTACATTTCTATAAAATTTTCAATGGAGTCATGTTACCCATCCATTAGATTATATTTAATGAAAAATCCACTAGGATTTCTAAAGAGGCTAGCACATATATTTTTCCAGTTGCTAGATGGTTTGTTGAAGATAATTTCACTTATATCAGAGTTTTTCCCTATTATGTTCCTAATAAGCTCCTAGCTAGGGAAATTTCTTACCAACTTCTAGTAAGTGGCATTTTCAAGTAACTCAAAGATGCCAAGAAGGCCATTTGGCCTACTTTCCCTTTACAGTGTGGCACTTTTTCACTTTTCAATATTGGTCATGCATTCAAGGAAATTTCAAATGTTACTTCATTAAATTTGGCTGTAATGCCAAAGAGGCCATATGACCCTAATGATGTGGTTAAGAATTTCACCACTGAGCTTAAATTGAAACCTTTCTTGAAGGAGATAGATATGTTTGACGATTTCTTTCAAGGCATGGAAAAGTTCACATATGTACTGAAAAATGCATCCAGTCAGCTTAGTAAAAATGACTTTAAGTCTTTCCAAGCATATAGAAATAAAACACTACAAATAACCCCTTTGGATTTGTTATTTATTGAAGATTTCAACAAACCAACTCCAAGCATTATTCTGGACAATGAAGCCAAGGACATGTCTAAAGATGAATCCCAAGAGAAATCTCATCATGATTCAGGGAAATCACAACATAATTCTCATAATTCGGATCACTCTCATAATGAATCCGAGAGTAGGAATGAGAGCTGAGAGAAAATAATTGATAAAGTGATCAAAGGGATTGAGATGGAAACAAAAGGAGGAATTGATGGATCTGGATCATCCTCTTAAGGAGTTCAACATATCTAGAAATACCTGACCAGACAGAGAAGCCTCAACCAAAATATTTGAAGAATGAATGGGAAATTTTTTCTAAGGCACTACAAACACCATATCCAAAGCCTAATATTGATGAATCCACAAGTTTCCAAATGCCAGAGCATTCTCAAAATTTAGTGGAAACTGAAATTCCACTATAGTAGGTACCTGAAATTTGTGATCAAGAGATCATTCGAGCATACCCTACAAAGAAATTTTTTTTACATATTGAAGAGATACCCTCACTTGATGTCTTCTACAATCCCAGTCATAAGTCTGTAGTCAAGGGAAGAAAGAGAAGAAGAATGGATGAAACAATTTCAAATATTATGAATGCATCTATAGACATTCTATGGAAAGGCCCTTTGGCTGATCCTACAAAACATTTAACTAAGTTATCACAATACGCAGGAGAATACGCTACTGCCACCACTGACAAATCCATCGGAAATTTTAACTCCAACAAGCAGATGGAAATGAAAATGTCTCGATTTCAAAAGGATTTGAAAGAATGAATTTGCAACACCAGGTGCAGATTACATAGAAAGAAACATAGCTTGAAGCAGAAATGGACAAATTGAAAATCCAACCTTGAGTAGAGCTGCTCATAAAAGAAGGACTGGAAATGAATGCAAAGCTAAAGAAACAACAAGAAACCTTTTGTCAACAAGCTTCAATCACCAACTTTTACTGTGATACAAGCAAAATCCTAATCCAACAAGTGGCTAACAGGAGACTTGAATGTGAGAAAGTTGAAAAGAAGATTAATGATTTCATTCAGTGGCAAGGATCTGACTCAGGAAAGAAAGCTGACCTACCTTAGATAGATAAATTTCACAAAGAGATTGTATTTAAGGATTGGGAAGTACAGTTGAGACAACCAGAAAAGGCAACGAAAAAGGCATCAACGTTCAAAAATGAGATTATTGAATCTGTTAATGAACAATTTTTAAAATATGAACTTATTAAATAATCCACAGTTGAAGTGCTCTCAGAGCTCAAACCAATAGAAGCATAGTGGAACCAAAGTACAGAGATGCAAGAGGAAATGATTAAAAAGATAAATAAGTTTGATCAAGAAAATTACTTGAATTTTTTTTATCAAACCTTATCATCAGTGCCTGACTCTACCGTCATTAACTAATTCAACAAAGATATCGCAACCAACACTTTCGAAGTGTTCAAAGGCCAGATCAGATCATGAATTATGCAGCCAGCTCAGCTAAAGCCAATGGTGGATATTTTTTGTTGGAAATGTTGTCATTGATGGCAAAGGAGGCAGCAGAGGCAGAGACAGACAAAGGACAGCAACAGACGCAAAGGGGAATACAGCAGGTCTTTGGTGAATGGTTTATTCACATTTACAGGGAGCATGAGGAGAACAGAGGGAGAGTTTATTTACAGATATAGGGCAGCAAAAAGAAAAGAAAAGCAACACGAAGGAGACAACATAGATTGCAACTGTTGAAATAAAATGGTCAAGCAGCAGAGGCGGACATAGAGAAAGGAGGCAGAACCAGAGGAAGCAGAGCAGCAGAGGACGAGGCAGAGAATATAGAGGCAGAGATAAAATAGTCGAGTAGTAGAGGCAGAGGCAAAGCTGTTAACAAACAATGAAATGACCAAGCAGAGACGGAACCATAAGGGAAATGGAACCAAGCGTTTAGCAGTAAAAACCTAATGAAGTCGAGTATTAAACCTTGAGGTAGCATTGAATTAAAATATTAATGAAATAGGGTTTACATACTATTAAAAGCTGAAGAAATAAGTTGAACAGATATTATATGCATATGTAAATAACGAAGGCGCGAAGATTTTGTTGGAATGGAACCATGACTTTAAGAAGAACCCTGACCATGAACAGTAAAACCAGAGGGCCACACAACTAGTGGGTTCGCGCGTTGATTGAAGTGGTAAGCTGTATTACCAAAATGAATGTGATATATGTCATTGAAGGACACGTGTCCTCAGGCAGTTTTGTAAAACAACTTTTTTCGCGTGATTTTGGAGAATTATGAAGCGAGCATTTAAGTTGCGCGATATTGTGCATCGTCTGTTGGATCATCGGAGTCGATGCGATAAACTGTCAGTCGTTGGATGCAAGAGGTGCGTTAATGGAGGTGGGCCCCGGGAACGTATATGTGTTAAAATATGTATTGGGTTTGATATCCATTGCAATATTGGATATATATTAAAGTTGAGTGCACATATAGAAATGGGTTGTGTGTGGATTATATATTTGTTGCAAGTTAATACATTAGGTTATGCCGAGGGTTAAAGCCATGGTCGAAGATTGACTTAGGCTCATATATATATATATATATATTCAAAGGGTGCTGTCAGTTGGAACGTACTAAAAGTGCAGAGTTTATCAAACACATGTGGGCTCCATGGAATGGCATTGTATTAAAATGTCGCTTTGGGTTTAGTTATAAGTTGATTGATGATTCAAATTAAATGATACAAAGGGTGCGGACCTATAATAACTTATATAATGTGGATATGCTTAATCGACGAGGGTGAACAGTAGAGCGTGGGACCCGTGAACCACCATATGATATATGTGCTACATTGATATATATATAAACCTTGAGTGCATAATTCTATAAGCGCGGGTGTATATAATTAAAAGAGCCGGAAACATTTGTTGCATTAAGACTAAGGTTCGAATAAAGAACATTGCTAAGTCTATGCTGGGAGCGGAAACATTAAACGAACTACGGAGCCCGAGAGGTTATATAAATACATACATACATACATATATATATATATATATATATATATATATATATATATATATATTTGTGTTGGGTTTAAGTCTGAGCCAAAGACTTAATACTATGTGGACAGATAATATTATACATATAGTGTGGGACCCCCTACATAAAATTCCGAGAATCATAACCCAAGCTAGAGGATACATTAAAGCTGAAGTGGAAGCTTATATATATATATATATATATATATATATATGCAGCATGGTACATATGTTGTGCTTTATATACAAAGGTCCAAAGCATATATATATTTATATGTAGCGCTTTATGGACAAGGGACCAAAGGTATAATACAAAGAATATGTATTATATTATTGAGCGCGAGATCAAAAGAACTAAAGTTCCTATTGCTTGGTTTTAAAACAAAGTCTTATATTGTGGGACCCTCACCAATTGCATCGGAGAAAACTTGGCAGCAGAACATGTTAACAAAAAGTTGCAATTGTGATTGAGTTTCGGACCCGATGGGTATATGAACTATGATTCATACATGTTTAAGTTCCGGTATCAAAGTAAACAGTGCTACATCGCATCAGAATGATTCATCACATCGGCATATCAAAGTGAATAGTGATTGATCGCATCGGAGAAGGAGCATAGCATCGGAACACATAAATGGAAGTTACGATTGCGATTAATCGCAATCAGAAGTAGTTAAGAGGTGATTGATCGCATCAGAGGAGCAGAGCATTGGAACATTTAAATAGAAGTTGCGATTGTGATCAATCACAATAAGAAGTAGTCGAGGAGTGATACATCACATCGGAAAGTTCGGTGAGTGGGCCCATTAGGGCATTTCATGTATTAAAATAATCTCTTATCATTATATCGCTAGAAGTTACTTAAGTTATATAACATGGTAGTGCATATATTTAAAAACGCCTTATGATTATTATGCCAAGAATTGATTTGCATGATATAAAAGGTGCAATTACATACATACAAGAGTTACACAACAGCAATAAACAGAAAGGCATACAGAGGAGAAAAAGGGACAAACACAGTCATAGAAAAGACAAGCGCAGTGAACCAAGAGGCTGAATGAGTGAGCTGGAGTTCTCATTGTGATTAAATGTAATGGTTTAATTGATTTATATTGTTTGTGATGCATTGCCAAGTCTCCGAAAGAGAACAAATATCCCACTGTAATGTTAAAATTAGTATATATAGTTATATTTTTCTGAGTGAGATGGAAAAGAAATGAGAGGGCAGAAGACTAAGAGGTATGGCTATCCATTTCGAATTCCTAGAGGAAAACAAACAGTCATTAGGAAATCTCTATAAGTAATATCACCTTTATATGCAAAGAGAGGTTAGAGAGAGTAAGGAAAGAGAATGCAGAGTATGGAAAATTGAGGCAGAAAAGATAAATAAAAGAAGCAGCAGAAAGAGATGCTACAGAACAGAGTTGATATCTCAGGTAAATCAGAAAATATTTTCTTGTGATTAAGTAAGGAAGTTGGAGCTTCCCTATCAAGTTGAATCTTGATAGCTGTCAGTTGTAGCTGACTGAGGTTGGAGCCTCCTGTAGGTTGGTGCCTGCAGAAAAATAGTGTTGAGAGGGAGTTGGAGCTTGCCTTTGTATCACAACAATAATAAGATGTGGTTTTCTCCCTTTATGGGTTTCCACTTATATCTGTTGTCTCTATGTGTGTTTCTTATGTGTTGATATGATCCATTCAATCTGCTTAATTGTTTTCTGCTCTCACAATAAGTTTGGTGTCACATTAATTTAATACTTTCTGCAACATTTTAAGACTGTTCACACATTAAGCTATAAATAAGTTTGATGAAAAATTTAAAAATCTTATGTATGTGTTAAACTGATTCACCCCCCCTCTCAGTTTAACTAAAGATTCAACAATTGGTATCAGAGCCAAGTTCCTTTTGTCCCAGTTTAACCACTGAAAGGAGATCCTAGGTCCCTAAGATGGTTAGTCAAGAAGGAAGCTCAACCAATAAAGTCCATTTTTTCATCGGTGCTAATTATGCCTTCTGGAAAATCAGAATGAGAGCATACATAATGTCTCTAGGAATAGAGGTTTGGGCTGCTGTGGAATTCAAATATGCCCCAAAGGCAACTGACCCAGAGAGAGAAGCTAAACAAGAATTTGTAGCAAATGCAAAGGCCATGAATGCAATCTTAAGTGGACTTTGTGAGGCTGAATTTATCAAAATAATGCACAGTAAGACTGCCAAAGATATGTGGGATACTCTTGAGAACATCCATGAGGGAAATAAAAAGGTAAAGATAGCCAAACTTCAAGTATATAGAGCTCAGTTTGAAAATTTAAAAATGAATGATGATGAAGATGTTGGCAGCTTCTTCTTAAGAGTTGCAGAAATTGTTAACAATATGAAAGCTCTTGGAGAAACCATACCAGAAAGTGTAATTGTACAAAAGATTCTAAGATCTCTTCCACCCATTTTTAACCCCAAGGTGCTGCAATAGAAGAAACAGTTGATTGGGAAACCTTGACCATGAACCAGCTACTTGGAAATTTAACAGCATATGACATGAGGCTCCCACAGAAGAAGCCAAGTACAAGGGAGGCAACCTTTAAAACAGAAAATAATAAAGAAGAAAAGGAAGACATATGCTCTTGCTCTGATGAAGAAGAGGCTAAATTTGTCAAGAAACTGGATAGAGGCTCAAGTAAATACAAAGGTAAAATTCCTTTCAAATGCTTTAACTGTGGGAGAGTTGGACACTATGCTGCTGAGTGTCCTCACAAGAAAGTAAGGAATCAGGCTCAAGAATCAGAGAAAAATACATCAAATAATTGGAAGAAAGGAAAGAAATTCAGTAGAAAATCCTTCTATGCTCAACAAGACAACAGTGCATCTTAAGACTCATATGAACCCTCAAGTGAAGAATGAACCTCTGAATTTTTACTAATGGCCATAGAAGAACTTGAAGGACTCTTGCTAGAAGATGAAGAAGAAGGTGAATTTGACCTTCAGGGGGAGCTAAGAAGTGCCCTAGAGGAGATTGACAGACTCAAACTAAAGTGCAGAAAATAAAAGGATAAAACTCAAGGATAAAACTCGGGAACAAGAGAAGCTGGAAGAAGAAGTAGTATGTCTGAGGAAGAAATTAGAAAATGCTCAAAGGAAAGTGTCTACAAATTCTTCTCAAACAATAAGCTCTGGTAATTTGAATGAAATTTTGGATGCTCAAAGTTCTCCTCTTATAAAAACTGGACTATGCTATGAAGGAGAATCAAGTAAAAGCAAAGAAAAGGAAAAAAAAAATATTATTTTTGTAAAAGCAAAGAAGGCTGATAAAGCAGCTCAAATAATTCCTAAAAAAGAAGAAACATGTAATGAGGGAGACAGAGATCAGAAGAAACCTCTAATAGCAAAGAATGCAATAAATACTAAGACAACAGAAAAAGGATTATATACCCCTGAGTATGTCAAATTTGGAAGCCATCAAAGGAGATTCTTCCCTCCTATGAAAAATGCTACCTGTTATGTCTGCCACAAGCTGGGACACATTGCTGCATACTATCGTACAAGGAGGAGAAATTCAAACCAGTGAAAGATGCAAACAGTGAAGAGACTGCCTCCAGAAAACAAATGGAGAAGACAACCTCACATTAGGTATGCAAATTGTTTCTATGGTTACTACTTTTACTGTAAGAAATTTGGCCATAAAATCATTGAGTGCAGAAAATATGGACAAAGATTGATGCTCAACACCTCAAGGAGGTTTATGAATCAAGGTAATTTTACTCATACTCACGATTTTGCAAAAATCATAATCAAATGTTGTGTATGCAATAAAATTGGACATATGCCTTCCAAATGTCCTCTTAGAAGATGTAGTTCATCATCTCACAAAAGATACCAAACAAAAGGATGCTTCCAGTGGAAAAAGAAGGTGAATAAATGTGACCTGGCTCTAACTGCTCAAGACCTGAAAAGCCAGTGGTATTTGGACAGTGGCTACTCAAAACATATGATTAGAGACAGAAGCAAGTTTATAACTTTTGATGAAAGGAAATCTGGCAATGCTACTTTTGGCAATGATAAATCAGGAAAAATTAAAGGAAAAGGCTCAGTCAGCCTAGATAATGGTAGAGGAAAGGCCCAAGATGTACTATTTGTAGATGGGATGAAAGCAAACTTGTTGAGTGTCAGTCAAATGTGTGATAAAGGCTGTGAAGTTATTTTTAGAGCACAATACTGTGACGTCAGATCAAGCACCACAGGTAAGACTCTACTCAAAGGAGTTCGAACAGAGAGTAGTGTTTACATAGTGAAAGAGGAAGATGAAGCATGCCATCTTAGCAAACTTGAGGAGTCATGGTTATGGCATAAGAGGTTGGGACATCTCAGCTTCGATCATATCATCAGACTGAGCAAGAATAAATCTGTCAGAGACATTCCAGAAATAAAAAGGTCTTCTAATACCATATGCAAATCTTGTCAATTGGGAAAACAGACCCGCACATCATTTAAGGACAAAGATGAGTTATCAACAATAAGACCACTCCAACTTGTGCACATGGACCTGTGTGGACCTGCAAGAACTAAAACACCAAGTTGAGAATCCTACTTCATGCTGATAATAGATGATTTCTCCAGAATGACATGGGTTGCATTTCTTAAGAATAAATCGGAAGCTCTAGATAAATTCAAAATATTTAAAGCTTTAGCAGAAAATCAAGCAGGATGCAAGCTAAAATGAATTAGATCAGACAGAGGAGGTGAGTTCACAGATTATGACTTTATAGACTTATGCAATGAACATGGGATAAAGAAACAATTTACTATTGCAGGGACACCTCAGCAGAATGGAGTAGCAGAGAGACAAAACAGGTCTGTACAACAAATTACCAGAGCCATGATGCAAGAGATTAATATTCCTCAAACCTTCTGGGCAGAAGCAGTACACACAGCCATGCATATCCTTAACAAATCTCATTTAAGGCCAAGCAGTGACAAGACTCCCTATGAACTATGGCATGGTAAACCAGCTTCAATCAAGCACTTTAGAATCTTTGGAAGCAAGTGTTACATAAAGAATAATTATGAAAATCTTGGGAAATTTGATGCAAGATCAGATGAAGGGATATTTCTAGGATATGCGTCCAAAAGTAAAGGGTACAGGTGCTACAAGAAGACTCTTTGAAAATTTGTAGAAAGCATTGACATGAGATTTGATGAAGAACTTCCAAACAATACAAGAGGTACAGACTGCAGCAGTCCTTCAGACAAACATGAAGAAGAAAACCAAGATGATGATGAAACAAGCAAGACAATAGAAGATGCTAAACTGAGCTCTAAAGCCCCCTCAATATACACTAAGAAGAACCATCCTGAAGATTAGATCATTAGAGACAAGAGAGTAGGGGTCTAGACAAGAAGGCAGCTAACTGAACAGATAGAAGAGGTATACATAGCCATGCTATCACAAATAGAGCCAAAGAAGTTTGAAGAAGCCAGCAAGGAAAAGTATTGGGTGAATGCTATGAATGAAGAATTGGACCAAATTGAGAAGAACAATACCTGGGAACTAGTTCCTAGACCCACTGAGAAAAATGTCATAGGCTCAAAATGGGTATTCAAAAATAAAATGAATGAGCAAGGACATGTAATCAGGAATAAATCCAGACTTTTCTGCAAATGATATTCACAAATCGAAGGACTTTATTACGATGAAACATTTGCCCCTGTATCCAGAATGGAAGCTATCAAAATTTTTCTGGCCTTTGCATGCTACCAAGACTTCAAGGTATATCAAATGGATGTGAAATCTACATTTCTGAATGGAGATCTAGAAGAAGAAGTCTACATGGAACAACCAGAAGGATTCTCATTAACAGACAAAGAAGACTATGTATGCAGACTAAAGAAGGCTCTATATGGACTAAAACAAGTTCCTCGTGCGTGGTCCTCAAGGCTGGATAAATACTTGCAAAAACAAGGCTTTAAGAGAGGAGGAGTAGACAACAATCTATACATAAAAGACCATGAAAATGAACTCCCAATTGTTGTAGTACATGTTGATGACATTATGTTTGGAAGCAACAGAGATGAACTAGCAAAAGGGTTTGTTGAGGAGATGAAATCAGAGTTTGAGATTTATATGATTGGAGAGATCAGTTTCTACTTAGGACTTCAAATTTAGCAAAATAACACAGGTACATTCCATGGAGATCAGTTAGAAAGGAAAGCATGAAATAGGTCCTCAAGATCAGTGCAACATGGGCAAGAGTTAAAAGCACACTGAAAAATGAGCAAACTGTTGCCATTGATGTCAAAGGAGGAGGAAGAGCAAGCAACAGAAGGAAGGGTCCTAACAGGCAAGCAGAGGAAGTGTATTGCCATCAATGCCAAAGGGGGAGACTATTGGAAATGTTTTCATTGATGGCAAAGGAGGCAGCAGAGGCAGAGACAGACAAAGTACATCAGTAGAGGAAAAGGGGAAGACAGCAAGTCTTTGGTGAATGGTTTAGTCACATCTACAAGGAGCATGAGAGGAATAGAGGGAGAGTTTATTTACAGAGACAGGGCAACAAAAATAAAAGCAAAGAAGCGCAAAGGAGACAACATAGATGGAAACTATTGAAATAAAATGGTCAAGCAGTAGAGGCGGACATAGAGAAAGGAGGCAGAACCAGAGGAGGCAGAGCAGCAGAGGAGGAGGCAGAGAATACAGAGGCAGAGATAAAACAGTCGAGCAGCAGAGGTAGAGGCAGAGCCGTTAACAAACAGTGAAATGACCAAGCAGAGACGGAACCCTGAGTGAAATGGAACCAAGCGTTTAGCAGTAAAAACCTAATGAAGTCAGGTACTAAACCTTGACATAGCGTTGAATTAACATATTAATGAAACAGGGTTTACATACTATTAAACGCTGAAGAAATAAGTTGAACATAGATTATATGCATATGTAAATAACGAAGGCACGAAGCTTTTTTTGGAATGGAACCATGACTTTAGCAGAACCCTGACCATGAACAGTAAAACTGGAGGGCCACAAAACCAGTGGGTTCGTGTGTTGATTGAAGTGGTAAGTTGTATTACCAAAATGGACGCAATATATGTCATTGAAGGGCACATGTCCTTAGGCGGTTTTGTAAAACAACTTTTTTCGCGTGATTTTGGATAATTATGAAGCAAGCATTTAAGTTGCGCGACATTTTGCATCGTCCGTTGGATCATCGGAGTCGATGTGATAAACTGTCAGTCGTTGGATGCAAGAGGTGCGTTAGTCGAGGTGGGCCCTGAGAATGTATATGTGGTAAAATATGTATCGGGTTTGATATCCATTTCAATATTGGATATATATTAAAGTTGAGTGCACATATAGAAATGGGTTTTGTGCGGATTATATATTTTTTGCAAGTTAATACATTAGGTTATGCCGAGGGTTAAAGCCATGGTCGAAGATTGACTTAGGCTTATATATATATGTTCAAAGGGTGCTGTCAGTTGTAACATACTAAAAGTGCAGATTTTATCAAACACATGTGGGCTCCATGGAATGGCTTTGTATTAAAATGTCGCGTTGGGTTTAATTATAAGTTGATTGATGATTCGAATGAAATGATACAAAGGGTGCAGACCTATAGCAACTTATATAATGTGGATATGCTTAACTGATGAGGGTGAACAATAGAGCATGGGACCCGTGAACCACCATATGATATATGTGATGCATTAATATATATATAAACCTTGAGTGAATGCTATAAGCGCGGGTGTATGTCATTAAAAGAGCCGGAACCATTTTTAGCATTAAGACTAAGGTTCGAATAAAGAACATGGAAAAGTCTATGCTGGGAGCGGAAACATTAAACGAACTACGGAGCCTGAGAGGTTATATAAATACATATATATATTTGTGTTGGGTTTAAGTCTGAGCCAAAGACTTAATACTATGTGGACGGATAATATTATACATATAGTTTGGGACCCCCTACATAAAATTCTGAGAATCATAACCCAAGCTGGAGGATACATTAAATTTGAAGCGGAAGCTTATATATATATATATATATATATATATATATATATATATATATATATATATGCAGCACGGTACATATGTTTCACTTTATATACAAAGGTCCAAAGCATATATATATATTTATATGTAGCACTTTATGGACAAGGGACCAAACGTAGAATACAAAGCATATGTATTATATTATTGAGCGTGATATCAAAAGAACCAAAGGTCCTATCACTTGGTTTTAAAACAAAGTCTTATATTGTGGGATCCTCACCAATCGCATCGAAGAAAACTTGGCAGTGGAATGTGTTAACAAAAAGTTGCGATTGCAATTGAGTTCCGAACCCGATGGGTATATGAACTATGATTTATACATGTTTAAGTTTCGGTATCAAAGTAAAAAATTCTACATCTCATCAGAGTGATTCATCGCATCGGCATATTGAAGTGAATAGTGATTGATCGCATCGGAGAAGGAGCAGAGCATCGGAACATATAAATGGAAGTTGCGATTGCGATTAATCACAATCAGAAGTAGTCGAGAGGTGATTGATAGCATCGGAGAAGGAGCAAAGCATCGAAACATTTAAATGGAAATTGCGATTACAATCAATTGCAATCGGAAGTAGTCGAGGAGTGATACATGGCATCGGAAAGTTTGGTGAGTGGGCCCATTAGGGCATTTCATGTATTAAAATGATCTATTATCATTATATCGCTAGAAGTTACTTAAGTTATATAACACGGCAGTGCATATATTTAAAAATTCCTTATTATTATTATGCTGAGAATTTATTTGCATGATATAAAAAGTTCAATTACATACATACACGAGTTACGCAACAGCAATAAACAACAAGTCATACAGAGGAGAAAAACGGACAAACACAGTCACAGAAAAGACAAGCGCAGTGAACCAAGAGGCTGAATGAGTGAGCTGGAGTTCTCATTGTGATTAAATGTAATGTTTTAATTGATTTATATTGTTTGTGATGCATTGGCAAGTCTTCGGAAGAGAACAAATATCCCACTGTAATGTTAAAATTAGTATATACAGTTGTATTTTTCTGAGTGAGCTGGAAAAGAAATGAGAAGGTAGAATACTAAGAGGTATGGCTATCCATATCGAATTCCTAGAGGAAAACAAACAGTCATCAGGAAATCTCTATAAGTAATATCACCTTGATATGCAAAGAGAGGTTAGAGAGAGTAAGGATAGAGAATGCAGAGTATGGAAAATTGAGGCAGAAAAGATAAAGAAAAGGAGCAGAAAGAGATGCTACAGAATAGAGTTGATATCTGAGGTAAATCAGCAAATATTTTCTTGTGATTAAGTAAGGAAGTTGGAGCTTCCCTATCAAGTTGAAGCTTGATAGCTGTCAGTTGTAGCTGACTGAGGTTGGAGCCTCCTGTAGGTTGGTGCCTATAGAAAAACAGTGGTGAGAGGGAGTTAGAGCTTGCCTTTGCATCACAACAATAATAAGATGTGGTTTTCTCCCTTTATGGGTTTCCAGTTATATTTGTTGTCTCTATGTGTGTTGCTTATGTGTTGATATGATCCATTCAATCTTCTTAATTTTTCGCTGCTCTCACAATAAGTTTGGTGTCACATTAATTTAATACTTGCTGCAACATTTTAAGACTGTTCACATATTAAGTTGTTTGATGAAAAATTAAAAAAAATAATGTATGTGTTAAACTGATTCACCCCCCCTCTCAGTTTAACTAAAGATTCAACATTTTCCAGCTCCGATATCAAAAGTGAAAAGAGGATCAACACACATAATCATGTTGTTATTTTATTTTCCTAGATTGTAGTTTAAGTTTACTCCTTACGAGGATGGTTGTTTGAAACCTCCTTTATTTTCATGTAATAATATTGTAGTTTAGTATTTAAACCCTTCTCATGCATTTAGAGAAGGGTCCAGAAATTTTTCAAAAACATTGGCAAAGAATGTGCTTCTGTAAGTTTGTGAATGCTTTGATGGATTAATGGAAAAAAATATATTATCTTTTGACATTTGAAGTTGTTTTACTGAAGTTGCACTATTTTACTCTTTAAATTGATTTAAATTGAAGAGGATTAGAAACTACTTTCAGTTTGAATGAGTATGACCTCGTATATATGGTACTTCTACACGTGTTATTAAGTTTTTATTTTTAGATTGACAATTATCTTTTTATCTGCATTATATTTTTGAACTTTTATCATAAATGAATGTTAAATTCACCTCTATACTGGTATTTGTTTATGATCTATTATCTTATATATAATCAAACATATAAATGCGATATAAATTTCACAATTCTTTTAATAATACTACTTTATTAAAAGAATTATCTTTACATAATTTTCATCTCTTTCAAATTTTAAATAATCTTCATTACTAATAGTTGGAAGATATCTTTTTAGATCTAAAGGAATGAACAACCCGGGTATATAATAGGATAGACACTTTTAGATAAATTCATATGATAGATTAAATCATTTCCCATTTTCATGTTATATAACAAAATAGACCCCAAAATCATTGTTATTAGGTAATTGATCCCTTTATCCCCATTCGGAGACACCACACCAAACAGAAAAGGACTTTCTCTAAGGTCTGGACTGATTGGTTTTCCTCCATGTTGTTGCAATGGAATTCTGAGGCCTCAACAAAGTCCCAATCATCAAGGATAGTGACATGTCACATTTTCATCACATGATGATGTGTAAGTCATGATGTATTATTGTAATCATTGTGAAGACAAATAAGTGGAATTCCAAGAGTCATGTATGAAATTAAGAGTCATGGAAGACCAAAATACATTTAATAACAAAATTCATATGTAAATCCAAAGGTTGTAGAAGTCCAAAGGCCACTAGGAGTTGGTAAGTCAAGAGTAATGGGGATGTGAAAGGTCATTTCTCAAGATATAAAAGGATCCTCATTTTTCATGTAAATGACTTTTAACCTTGGCTTCTCCAAAAATTCTTTAGAGAGACAAAGATAGTACTTTTGGGGAGAAAGTAGTGGCTCAAATGCTCCATTGTTGGAGCTAGTGATGTTCATTGTATTTATTTATCTTAGGACTTTTGATTAGTATTGAAGCCTTTCTAGCCATCACATTTTCACACATGGATTGTGAATGTCTTTGAGGATATTATTTGAATTTTTAAGGTTCATGTTTTATTTTATATTTACTGGATTAATTCAACTATTTTGGTGATTTCGGTGCTTACTTATCATAAACATGTTGTAATTTTTATAATGATCGCCACATCTATGTGAACTACTTCAATTGTTGTTAGATGATTCTTTCTTATTCATGTTTGTATTCATTAGGGAAGTATTATTAATTCTCTCTTAGAGGCTCGTTTTATTCCCCCTTATGCAATAACAGAACCTTGATACATAAAAAATTGAACATTCACAAGGCGCACTCACTTTCTCATTCAGAAGGAAATTTCCGCTTCTCTCTCATGGTGACAGATAAAGCCAAGGAATATATTCAAGTAAAAGACAACCCAGTCATATTTTGGATGGGAATCCTACACCAAGTGGTGTATGTCTAGTTCAGACCTTATATCGCAGAGATCCCTTGTATTTTGGCAGTATCCAACACCGCCAACATTCTGGTGCTAAAATGACGGCTACTAGTTTTTTTATGGTTGATAACTCAACATGCCTTAACCACTCATCTTTTGGACAAGGTAGAAATATTATGAGCACCATTATGACCCTTATTCCTGAAGTAGGAGGGTCTTCTCGTCCTGGCATGGAGTTGATATATGAATTAACATACAAACAAATTTGGATACTTTTACCTAGAATCGGTCGGTTTGTAAAGGATATCAGACTAATTCCTGGAGTTAAAAATCTCCCACACTTTCCTAACAAGAAAATAAAAACTCGTATCGGTATATTAGTTTTGACGATGAAAGATTTGGTTTTTTTCACTCATGAAGAGTTGGAAAAATCTGAAAAGATAGATTGCATCAAGGTAAATTTCCACACATTAACGAATGGTACGAGGATGACATTATTCATTCTAAATTTTTTTTATCAATTTAGATGGTGAAGGAGAAGACTCCTCACATTATTAAAAGGTGGAGGAACACAGGAACGAGAACATGTCTGGCCGGGACTTGGATTAGATGGCTCAAGGGCCTCTTGCTCTTCTGGAAAACCTTCATAAGATGCCTAGACATCTGGAAAATTTGTTATTAAAGTAAAATCTAGACAAGAATACAAAGGTATAATATCACATTAATGATTTCTATATGCATCTACGGATTTTTGAATTAAGGTACGATGATGTTGCTTGAAAATTTTTCCCTTACGCATTAGAAGGTAGAGCAAAAACATGGTACCATAGTCTCCATATAAATTAAGTCCACACTTGGAGGGAGTTTAAAAAGTTATTTTTCGATAATTTTTTTGATGAAAAAACTCCTTCCAAGTTACTCAAAGAGCTCAAAAATATTAAAATGGGGGAAAAGGATAAAGTGAAAGTCTTTCATCAGAGCTTCAATCATATATTGAATATGTTTCCCCTAGGAACACAACCACATGACTCAATTACTATTAATTATTATACAGCTGCCTTGCTCACTAACATTTCCCAGTTTGTTAAAAGAGTTGCAAAGGAAAAACTAGCATTAACATTTGTGGAAGAAATCGCCATCGAGAAGGAATTGTGCATTATTTGGGTCATTACTAATGATGATGAATCAAAATACTCTAAAGAGACTATTAGGAGGTCTCATCCTTCTTCGAGTAATGGTGAAAACTCTTACCAACTAAATATTAGAGCTAAATAAGAGGTAAAGGGAGACTTCTACTGGTAGAAAACCTCCCAAGTCATTCCCTTTTCAAAGGAATAAAAATAATAGAAACAATTAGCCTGCCAATTATGTCGAGAGATCAAATGTTGTGATGAATATGGAAAGTATTGGCATGGATAATTATTTTTATTTCCACCATGAATATCACTTAGAAAAGACATGCCCAAAATTGAAACACAACATGATGACTCTAGCAGTACACATTGTGGATTTCCCGCTAGCATATGAGTAGCCAAAGAAATCAAAAGAAACAGATGAACCTGCGTCGACTGAAGTAAAAAAGGGTAATGGACATGAAGTGAATGCATTTTGACTATATCTATAACATTAAAAATAAGAAAATTGAAGAACCACCACAAATTGATCCCTCTTCATAGAATAAAAATGGTCAATACAATTTAAGGAGTAAAGGGCCCATTTATAATGAAGAGGTGATGAGAAAAAAATTGAGGGATCAATTGCTAAGAAGGATCTCACCACTAGTCAAACCTGCTAAGAATGCACAGAATAATTCTAGAGGTGCAACAAGGGTAAGTCCACCACTCCAAAGGTGTCGAATAGAGCCACTCCTATAGACACTTCAACATTTCCTAATAGAGGTTAAATGATTTATTATAACACAGTGTAATATTTGAATAAAACACGAGCCAAAATTTCTATTTATGAGCTCGCAAATATCACAGGACCACGTGAATTTATTGTCCAAAACTTTTCACAACCTTTGTTGTGTGATAAATCTTCTTCCTCTCAAATATTTTTTGTAAGTCTTATGGTTCCCTTGAGTCTATAGTTAATGTTGTAACACTTGAATTTAACACTATCTGCTCTCCATTTTTATTAGCATTTGAATATTTTAATTATAATCTCCATAATTGTTTAGTTGATTCTCATGCATCTATGAATGTAGTCCCATTATTTGTTGCAAAGAAAATAAATGATAAATGGGACAAAACCGATGCACAAATTATTAAGCTGGACAAATCTCTTATGCAAGCTACTGGTGAACTCAAGAATGTGGTTATTATATTATCAAAATATGCTCAAGTTTATCAGTGTATAATATTGTAATTATGGACATCCTAGAAGCCTATGGTGTACTCCTTAGCAGAGACTGGTCTAGCACATTACAAGGGTATTTTGCGACAGACTCATCACATTTATGGCTTCTATATAAGGGTAGGAATAACTAGATTCGAGTGGAAAGTGTGTCATATATGAAACACACCGCGACACTAGTTGAGGGCCACAATGATCCAATTACTTTTCCCGATCTAATTTTTCAGAATTGTTTCCTGGAAATTGACCTTGGGTGCTATAAATCACAAACATCACCCATTCCACCAAATACAAAGTTGGAGCTCCTTCCTTGTTCTCCAGATGGTGAAAATGAATCATGTAATATATATGTACATAATACTAGTAGTAATAATAGTATAGGAATTAGCTTAGTAGCTCATAATATTTTGACCTTATGTTTTGAAGGTTCAAATACGCAAGATGGATCTAGAGTTGGTTGTGTACTTACAGCTCCATTCAACAAGAAGCCTAGTCTTTCATGTCATCTATAGTTTGAGTGTATTAATAGTACTACTGAATATGAAGCACTCGTACTCAGATTAAAGAAATATATTGGCCTAAAGGTAGAGATTCTTCAGGTAATCGGTGACTCAGAGGTGGTCACTTGTCAGGTACAAGATATTGTAAAGTATGTTTCACCAAATATAAAAAACTACCAGCTAGAGGTATGGACTTTACTTAATCATTTCAAATATTTCAATATTATTTATGTTCCTAGAGTTATAAATGCTGCAACAGATGCATTAGAAAATGCATTCGCTAGGATATTTACATTGAAAAATGGTTTTTATATTGAAATTTTATATAAACCATATGTTCCATATAACGTTTCTAATTTAATTGTTTTCAATTACAACCAATAGATATTTCACTTTATGGTTAATGTGGATGTATTTAAATATGTTTCCATAGATAACGATGAGCATGATCAGGCTCTACAGGATGCATCGACTAACAAAAAAAGAAGAAGGAAACATTATGCCTAAGGGTGCGGTATCCCTGTAGAAGTTATATGACCTGTAGAATCGGTTTATAGGACCAACCATCACAAAGAATCAAAGCTGAAATTTATCATCGAAACAAGCCAATCTTGGGACCCAAGAAGATTTCAAGTATGTAAACCTCGATATGTGTTTTTCTCCAGAGGAACAATAAGAATATATCCGCCTATTCAAAGAATATTTTGATGAATTTTCATGGACATACAAATATTTAAAGACATATGACAATCGTGTTATCTAGCACATATTTCCTATAAAAAAAGGGGTAAAGCCTTTCTAGTAGAAATTATGATAATTTCATCCAACATAAGAACCCCTTATCCAAAAGGAACTGAGAAAGTTGTTGGATGCTCAGATCATTTTTAAGGTCATACATTCCACTTGGGTTTCCAAATTAGTCCCTGTTAGAAAGAAGTCTGTTGAAATACGTCTATGTGTTGATTTCCAAAATATCAACCTGACTTCTAATAAAGACAATTACCTAATTCCATCCATGGAACAAATTCTTCATACAATATTTGGGTTTGAGATGTTTTCGATATTATATGGTTTCTCTATTTATAATCAAGTGCTAGCAATGGAACCATATAGTTTGAAAACTACCTTCAGGACCAAATGGGTAACAATCACCTTCAAGGATGTCATTTTGGATTATCAACATTTGTGAAACTTTCCAAAGAGTGATTCACATCGCCATCCGAGGCCTTATAGGTTAGAGCATCATTGTTTATTTGGATTATGTTACTTTGTTTTCAAGGAAAATATCAGATCACATACGTCATCTGAAACGCATATTTAAGCGGTGTAAATTGTATGGGATTTCTCTTAATCCCAATAAGAGTGTCTCAAGTGTGTCCAAAGGGATTCTCTTAGGGAACATAATTGAAAAAAAAAATAATTAAAATTAATCCTGAGAGGGTCAAATCCATCACACATATTTTGTTTCCAGTGAATAAGAAGTCCATGCAATATTTCTTGGGGAATATTGATTTCCTGAGAAAAATCATCTCTGATTATGATTAGATAGTCAATCCCATAAAGGAGATGAGTAAGAAAGATTTAATATACAAATGGGATAAAATGGAGAAGGACGCTTTTGCTCAGATCAAGCAGGCTATTGCTTATGCATCCACATTATTTAATCCAAATTATGGCAAAGATTTCCTACTCTATACATTTTCTTCAGATTCGTCGGTTGTGGTCATATTAACTCAAAAGGATATTGAAGGAAATGATCAACCTATCTCTTTTATGAGTGCTAATTTATAAGGGCCAAATATAAATTACCCAATCATTGAAAAAATAGCTTATGTTGTATACAAGGAAGTTAAGTATTTTAGGCCCTATCTATTAAAACGTCACATTATCATTTTTGTACCTCATCTAAGACTAAGAAAACTTTTCATGAAGTAAGAATTGGGTGAGAAAAGGGCTAACTGGATGACCTTTTTATAAGAATATGATATGGAATTCAAACGAGTGCATACCATACAGGGTCATGGCCTCTGTAAGCTACCAACTGAAGCAAGAGATACTTTTGAGAAAGATATTGCACGTTGGGAGAAAGAGATAGAAATGTACAACATTGAACATGTTCCTCAATTCACATCCATAACACCATGGTATTAATATTTATGAAAATTTGTAGAGCATGACACCTTTCCCACACACTTATCAAATAAATAGAAGAGGGAAATCCATTTTGAAAGCTCTATCTTATCAATTAGTTCATGGAGTGCTTTTCAAGATGTACCAAAATGGTGTCATGCTAAGGTGCCTTGAGCCTCATGATACAAAGAAGGTATTTGGAGACTTTCACGATGGAATGGCATGTGGTCACTATGCGGGAAACCCTACAACACATAACGTTATGAGGGTTGGTTATTATTATACCACTCTATTCGAGAATTACCATGCCTATGTCTGTGCGTGCGAAGATTTTTAGATATGTGTCAGTTGCAATCAAAGGTTAGTCACCCAAATGTTACCAGTAGTAGTCTAGAACCATTCCAACAGTGGGGCCTAGAGGTTATTGGTAAGAATTTCCCCATTCATAAAAGAAACACCGATATATTTTGACAACAACAAATTATTTCACTTGGTGGTCAAAAGAAATTCCTCTTAGACAAGTAAATAACCAGGAATTCATCCACTTATTACAACAGAACATGATAACCAGGTTTTGTGTTCCTGCATCACAGATATTTGATAATGCGACATACTTTTCATCATTTAAATGTTATGAATTCGCATTAGAAAATGGGATTGTATTGAATATGTAGGAAAATAGTTTGGGTGAATCAATAAATAAGAATATTATCTGCATAATCAAGAAAACCATCTTCTCCGAAAAAAGGAATTGGCATAAATCTTTGACCAATGCACTTTGGGTTGACCATGTAACTCCTAAGCCTTCCCTGAAAACCTCACTGCACATTCTATTTTACAGTAAAGAAGTTATCTTACCTCTAAAAATGCATCTTCTAGCATTTAAACTCTCTTAAGAGTCATAAGGTAGACCTTTCATTCTGGTTCAGAGTGGCATAAACATTTACTCAAACTAGAGGAAGAAGGGCTAAAATCCATAGATAGATTTGATGTGAGTCAAAACCGTGTAAATATCTGGTTTGATAAGAAATTTTCTTGGGAAAAAATCTTTGTTGTAGGTGACCTAGCACTGAAGTTGGATAAACCCCACGAAGAAAAGGGAAAACACATGAATTTTCAACCTTTGTGGATTAGAACATTTACCATATATGAAAATCTTGTTCATAACACCTTCAAGATAAAATATTTGGATGGGAGGATTGACCCATTCCCATAAATGGCCGAGATTTGAAGCATTCTTTACAATAGTTTCTCTTCTTGTACAATTTGTTTGACGTATTTTATTTTCGTATGTGTTATTTTTTCATGTGTTATGTCAGTCATATACAAATTTTTCATGTTTTTTGGTCATTTTACATAAATAACACCCTTCTATAAAAGTGTATTTCCCAGAAAGAATTTTTTGGTGTGATGAAAGAAGAGTGTGACAACCACAACGCATGTATTTCTATTGTTCTCCTTATTTGTTCGAGAAAATGCCATAGGTTGAGCTATGCCCAGATGGAAAATAAATTTTTTCCAATAGGAGAACCTTGAGGGAACCTATTAGATCCACGCCTATGCTAGTATCAAAACCACTCAACTTGGTGTAAATCTAACTATGTGTTAACTCTTGTCCAATATTGTAGAGAAAGGATAAGGGGAAAATATGTAGTGAGAAAACCAATATCATAGGTCTTAAAATACTTCTTTGAATGGTAAACCTCCTCTATTATCAATAAGTCAGGATCCCTATTCCGCCCCTTGAAAATAGTAAGTGTTGATGCAAATTTTTTAAAATAAATAAATAAAGGGTGAAAGAAGAAAAAGTCTTCCTGCACAAGTAGGTGAATCAAGCAACTTCACTGGGGTACTTTCCAGCCTCATTGGAAGAGAAGAAAGTTTTTTTCCCCTGGAGTGACTCCACCAGGGTATTTTCTAGGCGTGCTGGCAGTGGAGCATCACCAGTTATTAAAACTCATACTCTGAATATCATAAACACATCATGCACATTACCCTTTCCGAGATTGAAACAATTGTGATATGGTGTATATTTGGTATGTGTTCGACCAAGTAGAGTAAAGTGACATGTTATGTATAAAAAAGGGTTAAAATGGGGAAATCGATACAATAAATACTTCTTCAAGGTTTGAACTTTAACTGAAATTTATTCCCAGACAGAGAAACTTGATTCCTCCGATTGTCTCTCCAAGTGTTGTCGCTGCAAAAACACCCTCCAAAATTTCACTACATTCAAATTTTAGAGCCTACTATCATTGTTGCCTTGATAAGCAAGTGTTTTATTATGTTATTATATGGGTTTCAATTGTCCTTTAATGGTATAAAGTGCCATAACATTGGTTAGAAAATATTTAGGTGCACTTCACTGTTGCAACATCTTTGTTGTTGTAAAACAACAATTTTGGGTCGCAGTCACACACACTTCTCTCATTGTACGTGGGGAATGTGTACAGAGTGGTTTTTTGATGTATATTTATCATTTTAAAATATTTTATAAGTTTTCTCTATGAGTTGGTATGAAGTTGCACATGTTTTTATGTCTAAACAAATATTTTTCACATCTTTCCTTATATCCCAAAATTAGACAAATTCTCAATTTGAAAGCAAACCCATTGAGCCCAAGAGTGCATGAGTGCACTTTTAAGCCTTGATTCGGAATCGTTCATTGTTTGGAAGTGTGTCATGTGCCCTCTAAGACCGAAAAAAAACACTCCTTAAGTACTTTCCCCTTCCTTGTTCCCAACTATTCCCTTTAATAGAAAAATCCTTCCTCTAAGGATGTTCCTTTGACTCGAAGATGTGTGCCCTCCTTGAGCACATGAGCACATCCTAATGGCCTTAAATAGAACCCTTTAGCTTTCCAAAATGCTCCATGCACCCTCTTGGACCCTTTGACTGCATGAGCACACTTCGAAAGCATGAACCATCAACCTTCAACCTTCAGACTTGCGCCATGCAACCTCCTGGGCCTCTTGAGCACATGAGCGTACCCCAAAGGCCTGAAGACTTCATCCTTTAGCCTTCAAGAGTGCGCCCTACACCCTCCATCTCTCCCTTGAGTGAAAAATTCACTTGGGAAGCCCAAAACCTTCCCCTTCATCCTTCGAACTTTCACCGTGTACACTACCTTGACTGCCCCTCTCTCTTGAGCACATGAGCACATGCCAAATCCATGAAGCCTCCTTCTCCGCGCCCTTCATCCATTCAAAGTGCACGTAGAATCTCCCTTTTTCCCTTTTGAGGGCAATAAAAAGTCATGAAACAAAAATATACATAAAACATGGTAGAATAGGATATTTTCAGGTTAATGGTTGCTTTTCATGAGTGATTATAGATTCATGTATTCCGGGAAGAACATGGCAAGCACACACAAGGGAGATTGGCCAAAGAGAAAAAATAAATGGAGAATTGAAATAAAAAAGAACACACTTGAATCTTGATGATAAAATCACCCCGAAGACTCCAATGTATCAAAGACCCTTTGGAGGGTAAAGGCTTCAACAATTGAAGTTGTATGAAGAATGAAGATGCTAGTGGTACCCATGACACCACTGGAGAAATTCCATGTCATCAGTCATTGTAAGTTCTAGTCATTAAGGATAGTGACATGTCATATTCTCATCACATGATGATGTAGAAGTCATGATATATTATTGTAATCATTGTAAATACAAATAAGTGGAATCCCAACAGTCATGTATGAACTTAAGAGTCATGGAATACCAAAAGACATGTAATACCAAAAGTCATATGTAATTCCAAAAGTCATTTGGAATTCCAAAGGTTGTAGAAGTCCAAAGGTCACTAGCAGTTGGTAAGTCAAGATTCATGGGGATGTGAAAGGTCATGTCTCAAGTTATAAAATGATCACCATTTCTCATGTAAATGAATTTTAATCTTGGCTTCTCCCACAAGGAATTAGAGAGACAAAGTTAGTGCTTTTAGGGATCAAGTGATGACTCTAATGCTTCACCATTGGAGTTAGTGATGTTCATTGTATTTATGTATCTTGGTACTTTTGATTAATATTGAAGTCTTTCTAGCCAACACGTTTTCACACATGGATTGTGAATGTTTATGGTTCATGTTTTCTTCCATCTATACTTGAGTAATTGAACTATTTTGGTGACTACGGTGCTTACTTATTAGAAATGTATTCTAATGTTTATAATGATCGTTGCATCTATGTGAAAGTTTTCAATTGATGTTAGACAAGTATTTATTATTCATGCGTGTCTCCATTAGGGTAGTACTATTACTTCTCTCTTAGAGGCTCAATTTATTCCCCCCTTTAATGGTAAGAGAACCTTGATACATCGACAATTGAAAATTCACAAGGCACACTAACTTGCTCATTCAAAAGGACATTTGTGCTTCTCTCTCATGCTAACAGATAAATCCAAGGCATATATTTAAGTAAAAGATAGTCAGGCCAGATTTTGGATGTGACTCATACACCAAACGATGTGAGGTATACTTGGGATATTATATCAGGGAGATCTTCATTATGTTGGCGGTATCCATCACTGTCAACACCTTCGTAAAGGTGTAGTTGGTAAGTTGAATTTTGAAGTTCCACCCATGAAATTGTAATCACGAATATCCTAAATTCAATTAGTAAAAGGCATCCACAATCTATTGCATAACCTCACTAGCAAACCACTCTCATGTCCTCGACAACTAATAGGGGATCCCTCCCTTGATCTACAACTTCCAACCTAACTAGACAATCCTCCATGTTGGGTTTTATTTCCACCCGATATCTTGAAGATACAATTTCTTAAGACCATAATCAATTCATTTTTTACAATCAATGAGATACTAGTCATTTTATGTACGTGCTTCCATGTATCAAGATACATAGGTTCCAAAATTGTACTTGCTAGTTGTGTAAGAAAGCACTCTCGATACTAATGTATCCAAAGTAAATGTTACAAGATAATCTCCTTCATTTTATTTTAAACACTATCTATCTATCTATCTATATATATATATATATATCACCAAAAACTGTAAATATTTCTAAAATAAAAAATACCCAAAGATAATAACAAGTCATCCAAAGTTGGGACTTTGATATCAACATAAATAAAATCGTAATGCAAGCTTTCAAAACCTCTTCCAACCGCTACATAGATATTTTGCATAAATTGGAGGAAAGGAGGCTACCAGAGTCTAGTCATAAATAAATCTTGGACCCTCTCACTGGGATTTCTATTATGGACACTATGGAAAGAGAGGAATCGAAGAATTTTCCATCATGAGAAGAGGAAATTGCCAGAAATTTGGTAAGTTAATATACAAGGTATCATAGAAACCATTTTGGCAGAAAAATGGAAGCAAGAGGACTAGAAATTTTAGGGTATAGAAGTCAGAATCCTCAAACAGTTAAATCTCAAGGAGGAGATGCTATCACCTCTCTCCTGGAAACCAAGATCCAAAAGCTATAAAATTCGAGACAAATTCACTTTGCTGCAGAGAGGGTTCATTAAAATCAACTATGATGGGGCCTCTAAAGGGTACACAGGTCAAGCAGGGGCTGGTGGTATTTTTCAAGATTGCTTAGGAATATTCCTAAGGATCTTCACAATAGATCTAGGATATGCCAGCAATAACGAAGCGAAACTCACAGCAATGAAAACAGGTCTGGAAATTGCAAACCGAGAGTAGTATAATAGACTATAAATAGAGGGGGACTCATCCATGGTCACACGAATCCTTCGAAAACTCCAACAGGGATCCCGTTGCGAGCACATCAGCAATATCTAGAGAACAACAAGACTCATGTAGGAAATCAAGAAGAGAATGGAAAAAATTCATTACATCATCATTCGCCATGTAAGGAGATCAGGAAATGAAGGAGCTGAATGCTTAGCAAACTAGGGTTGCAACAATGAAGACATGTTCTTAGATCAACCATGGAGACATGATTTGGAACCAGAAATGGAGGATATCCAACGCATTGTGGAACAGGATGGTAAGCACATTGGTCGATATTCCAACCAATACTCGTGATCGGGGTGCCATCTAGCAACACATGAACTAAGCCGCAATGAAGGTGGTAGGGTACGTGGAAATGGAGGACGAGAACATGGCTCCCGCATGCATCGAGATATGGAACACAACTGCCAAGGAATATTCGAGGACACATCCAAAAACATAACATAATGACATTTATTACTTTGCATGCGAAACAACTCAAGGATCCAGCTGGGATTTCAGAGGGAGGTTGGGGGAAGAGTCGTCGGGATTTATTGAGGCAGGTTAAGCCCAAGTGTTTGATTATTCTTGTAACATTCATTCTTTGCAAGTTAGAGGTTATGAACGTTGGCCCCTGGCATGCGTGACTGGGAAATACTTACAGACGATGCAGGTGGCCTACTTTTTCTTATTGGTATGTACCCAAATCACCTTTCACTACTATGATGAAGAGGCTATCCGAGTATCGCTGCATGCAACGGAAAATTTACATCTTTTTGGAATATATTTTCTTTTTTTATAATAATGCTTGTAACTCTATTGTCAAATTTCGTATTAGCTTGAGTTATGAGGAATTTAATCACCTTAAAGATAAATGTAATTACTGGTTAGCTGATTTCCTAAATTTAATGTCCTAGTTTGCAAACGTTGTTGGGGTTAGGTACAGTAAATAATTTGTCGCTCATCCCTAGTCTTGGTCAGAAATGCATTACTACCAAACCCTGTATACCATATATAGGTTTACCTGGGAATGGGAAAATGCCCGTATGAATTTGCATGATGTCAATGCTGGAAGGGCTAGGGGAGGGTCGAATAACCATTTGTCTTTTCCTGTTTTACTACTGAATTTTCCTGCTAGTCTTCCTCAGGAAGATATTGGGGTAATTAGTCACTGTGCTAAATATGTAAAGAGTCTCAATGTGGGTAGGTATAGTGCATGCAGTCATAGGAGCAATATCTACGTTGGTAAATGTCGCGCATGCAGTCATGGGCCTTAAGGCCAAAAGTACCCCATTGCAGCAATCACCATCCTGTCCATTTCTTATAAATTGTTCTTTAACTTGTTTGGTTCTTGTAATTATGTTTCTTTTCTAGGGATTGTAGCCATTCACCTTAGTCTCATATTACTGTCGGACCGATATCCAACTATGGTGAAAAAGAACAAGGGAGGCAAGGCAAGGCCAAAGTTTCGAATTCACTCGCCAAGCAAGGCAGGAGATTCAGCAGGGAGGTAATGGAAACCTTGTTTCATGCTTACTCAGAGGAGACACCCTTCTTTGTAAAATCCCTCATTCATGGATAGGAGACTAATGCTAGAACCAAAATAGAAGAAGAGGAAGACACTATGGAGGAAGAACTTAACCAGATCATCACAAACCCGGGTCAAACTTGGGGGACAATTTCTCTGTTTCACCATTGTATCAGAACGTATTAGATGATAAAATTCCTTCTTGTTAAGGAAATTACGTCAGTACAGGAAGTTGGGGGAGATCCCAGGGCAGTTACTACTCTGGCAGAGATTAACAGAAGCATTTAGGAAACGAACATGCGCTAGTACCACCAATATGTGCGTCTTGGAAGAATTGAGAAGGGAATCAAGTCCATGCATCAGGTAGATATGCCTGGTTTGAGTGTCAAAGATCCGACTCCTGTAGAGTCAAATGATGATTAGCCAAACTAAGTCCTTTTTAATTTTTATAGTGGATAGATTTTTGTTTATTATTATGTAAATGTTAGTAAGATCAAACACTGATATAAGCTACTTAAGGAAAATTCGAAGTAGACTAAGAAAGTACATGTTTTGGATGGCGTTCAATGCACTCAGAAGGCCAACAGACATGGTTTCCTACGAGCAGGTTGAGGCCTAATATTTGTAATTACTAAACTTTCTTTTTTCATATAAATAAAAAATAGAGAGGACCTATTAAGCTTACAAAAAAAAATTATTTTGCATAAATATAATTCTCCATAGTCACGAATATCGTATACTTGGTGGCTTAATGCTTCAAAGGACATGAAATCATAGAACTCTTCCTAAATTTCTAAACATCAAGCCTCCTTTCAGGCACCGTTGAGGGAATATCGGAAACGAACCTTGATAAATCATTAATCATGTCACCACTGGAATTATATCTACGATTCCAATTTTTCGTGGTCAATCATCGGGATTTAAATCAACCATTTTGTTGTTCGATATTTGGGAAGGGAGCCTTGCAGAGGAGGACAACATGATGCAAACACAGAGTGTGGCTGCAAAGTTAAGTCAAGGTATATGTGAATCTTTGACATCGTCAACCTATTTTCTAACTGGAAAACGTCCACATAGAGACTTACACATGCTCCATATTTCCTCCACGACAATTTCTTCCTAAGTTCCAAATGAATCTTAGTAGCTCAAAGCAGTGCACACCTCTTCTCTAATACACAAGATCTTCCTGCTGATAGTTGACTCTAACGAAAGATCAATCCATTTTGAATGAAATTTCCCTTCACACAATATTCCACGTTAACCATGTGGCCTCTCTCTTCCTTCACACAAGCTGCATGTGGCTCCTGCCTTCTTTAGCAATTTTACACATCATAACAAGCAGCAGAAAATGCACCATGATCATTTTTAGTAAACACTACCATGGATAATGGCCACACCCCTACATGAAACTCACACCATAAATCACTCACAAATTAATCTAGTTTTACACTAGTCTACTATAATAGATTAATTAATTTCACACTTTATAAATATTCTTGGCTCTTTTGTAATACTCAGAAAAACTTACTTTGATATCATAATAAAATATTACAAAACTATATTTTGTATTATAATAAACAAATATAAATACATCAAGTATTATTTTAAAATAGAAATATTATCTTAATGACATAATAAATTAGTTAGAAAAATATCTCAACTAAACATTAAACTAAGAGTTATCTTAGTTGGACTAAATCTCTCAAATCCAACTCACTACCAATAAAATAAGTAACATAATAATTACATTTTATAACTAGGAATATTATTCAATGTGTACCACATAAATAAGAGTTAAATTTCCAACAAAAATCTCTAAATTTCAAATTTTTGAGCTTTCATTTAAATGTTTATAATAATCCATTCTAATGTTGAGAAAAATAACAAAAACTAAAAGAATCCTAATAAAATTGCATATATAATTTAATTTCAATCCACATAGTTTCAGAAATCAAGATGTCAATCTGTTTTATTAAGAATGAGAAGCATTTACCAAGATTTTCATAAATATTCAATGCTTCTGTTAAAAAATTACTTGTATATATTCCGTGTATAGGGTAATAATGCATTTCAGTTTTGTAAATGTAGAATGATTTTGATGGAAACCAATTCTATCCCAAGGAAATTTATCTCTAAATTGTATGTTTGCATAGATTACCCAATTATCCTTTTCATTAGAAATGTGTGGAAAATTTTCCTTTTATGGTTGGTTTTATTTTCTCTTCAATCAATAATGCAATTTGGATGTTAATAAAAAGAAATGTAATGAAAACATTTAGAAACAATAAAGTACTAGTCTAGGAATTCTAGAAATATAAGTTATGGGATGAAATTTTGGTAAATAATGGACATGTAAAATTGCTATCTCATATATATTAAATGAAATACTATATCATATATCTAAAATAGAAATATAGAAGGTAGAGAATAATAAGTATAAAACATTGAAAAATGAAATCAAATGAAAATTTGGCCATGAGGAAATGAGAGACCTTATTTTTTTTATTATTTCCACAATCAACTACTATACTTCATGTATGTATTTTTAACTTTACATTTTTGGAGTGTAACAAATTACTATTGTTATCGTGATTTTTTTGCCAAATCATGTGCTTTATAAATTTAGAAACTCTTCACATCTATAAAATATTCTTATATAGATTGGGATTGGATCCCTTCATGCTCATCCAATAGCAAATTCAATTCTGGTTGTGTCTTTGAATGTGATTATGGGTTTCTAAATTAAAAAGTTAATTCTTGATTTTTTTTATTGTGTTGTTCTGGATTAATAAAAATACAAGGGACATAGGTTTTATATGGCATCAACAATAAATTAAGAAATAATAATGAATTTTGTTATGTAATATATGTAATTGTTTTTATTTATATTTCATTTTTTAACAAATATGGTTATTTTTATATATATTGGTTATGTATTATGAATATTTAATAAATTGAAATTATTTGAGGTTTTATATCAAAGTTTGGATATGTGAGATGTAAACTAATTGAAAATAAAAGAATCATGATGAGAAAAAATTTATTCTTATTTTATTAGAATAGAGTCTATTCAATTTATTATTTTTTTTTGGTATATTTCAAAACATATAAATATATTCTTATTATAAACAAAATTGAATGGTGTAAGATGCATTTGTAATAATATATTGAAAGTAAAGGATTTATATTGATAGATATTATGTGAATATGTTATAGTGACCAATTTATTTTTTTGTAAATTTGAAAAAATATAAAGAGAATTTTCATTAATTGATTTATTCTATTTAGGAGTGATATCAAGTTTGATAAGATCATGGATTTACCATTTCAAGGCTAATTAAATATTTCTTATTGTATACCATCACCAAAGGCTAAATGGAGGTGACATGGTAAGTTGTCTACTCAAACTAACCTTAGAGTAAGTAGAAGCAACAAGGTCAAGATCTATTGTTGAGGTTCAATATTCAATTGAAAGCCCATGTGAGTTTTATAAAGCCACCATTCTTTGAGGTGGTTTACTACTTGGATGCATGGTGAACATCTAATAAATGTTGTGATTTTTCCTAATTTCTAAAATTTAAATAATGGGTTCCAAAGTATTTTATTTATATCAAGGTGGTTTTCCCTAAAAGTAGAGTGAGTGATAGAATTTAGGTGTAGACATATTTACATGGATTTAGGATGAATCATAATCTTATAATGGTAACTCTTACAACACAATGATGCCACAAGAATTTATAATATTAAAGAGTAATTTATTTCGTATCCAAGGAGTATTATTCTAAGTACTTTATCCTTTGGAACTTTGAAATTATAAATGTTTCCAACAATGCACTAGTTAGAAGGAATATTGAAAATTAGTTCATGCCCAAAGATCAATTTCAAAATTCAAATTCTATAGGCTTAAGAGAATCTAGTCTATTGGGTATGTCTTCTACTCAATATTAGTTAAAATGGAATTTTCTTGTATTTTATAATCTAATGATTGGACCAAGGAAAAATCCCATAGTTCATGCTAAGCATATGCAATGTCCTTTCAACCCCAAAAATTTGATTATCATTGAAGGATATATACTCATTAAATGCATAATTTCCATTGGCACCCATCATTAAATAAGATAACTAGCATGTGGTTAATTGGGTTTATCTTAGGTGGTTGAGAGGAATTTGATATTCTAATTGGGTTTATCTTAGGTGGTTGAGAGGAATGTGATATTCTCCCAACACATATACGATTCCTATAGGAGGCATGTTGTATTTAGGCTTTGTTATTGTATAGCTTAAACCCTATAGATATGTTACCTTTGGGAATGGGCTAGAGGGCAAAGTGTTTTGTTACATGGAAACAATGAGAAAATTAGCCCATGGAAAATACACAATTGTAAAAGAAAAAATTCTCTATTAGACAAGTCATTTACAGAAAATAATTGTTCTTTCCATTTACTATTTCTTAGAATCTATTATCCTATACTCTAGATTGTTGATTATGGATGGGAAGCTATGTTTATCACACCTCTAATTATTTAAAAAAATCTTTTTACTCGTAAACAATATTTTTATTTCATAGAATGATAAGCTTTAGATGATTGAGTTCAACATTTGGTCCACTTCATCCAAAAAAAAAAAGAACCTATATTTTAGTCAGCAATTAAATAAGGTAGAGGCATTACAATATAAAAAGAGTATGATGCTTTGATATAATAAAGTTCATTAGGTTAGGAGAATGTGGAGACATTGTAGTAGAAAAAAAG
This sequence comes from Pinus albicaulis, assembly GCA_034641835.2. Classification (NCBI taxonomy): domain Eukaryota; kingdom Viridiplantae; phylum Streptophyta; class Pinopsida; order Pinales; family Pinaceae; genus Pinus; species Pinus albicaulis. The sequence goes on along the minus strand of CM076579.1, from coordinate 947,079,703 downwards.
TATGATGCTTTGATATAAGAAAGTTCATTAGGTTACGAGCATGTGGAGACATTGTAGTAGAAAAAGAGTATAATGCTCTCATATAAGAAAGTTCATTACAATAAGAGAATATAACTAGTGGTATTCTTTAGTTTGCAAAGGGGAAGTTTTTCTTATACCCGAATTTTTTTTTACAGTTGGTGTTTGAAAGGAAAATATTAACATGGGATGTTTTATCTAAAAAGGGATGGAAGGTCTAGTAATGTGTATTCTTTGATACAAAGATAATGAAATTTATTCAATTTTTGCCCCTTTATGAAGTTTGTTTGGAAAAATGTGATTTCATCCTTTAATTTAAATAGTTGGTGGATTAGGCCTTCTTTTTGCCACTTTGTGAAGTCTCTTTGGAAAAATGTGATTTCAGCCTTTAATTTAAATAGTTGGTGGTTTGGGTATTATTTTTGCCCCTTTGTGAAGTATGTTTGGAAAACTGTCATTTCAATTTTTTTTTAAATAGTTGGCTCATTAGGTCTTTTGTGAAAGAGTGTCTTTGCCCTTGGGTTGAGAGATTTAATTCTTCATCTCTAGAGTTTCTTGGGATATTTGAATTTGGTTAAAGAGGAATAAAACCCTTTTTGGTTTAATTGCTCATAACATAAGGGTTTCTTACCTTAAATAAGGGAATCCTGTGAAAGAAAAAAGAGAAGGGATGTGAGGGAATTGGAAATTTTTGATGGAGTGGTGGTTTTTTTTTATGGAGCCAAGAAGGGGGGCAGGTGTGGAGCAGGAGTTGTTTTACACATGTATGAGAAAGTGATGATCAAAAGCAAGCTTAGAATAGGTCAATAAACATACTTTGTTGCTGAATTAATGGCAATGTGGATTGCTAGTGGATTATAGCATTTTGGAAATAGGCGAAAACATTCAAATTGATTGGGGATTCCAAAGTCTTAGTAGATTGGTTTAATGGGAGGATTGAGCTCAAAATCCTCCATTTAAAATCATGGGAGAGGAAGATTAATCAATTAAAATCATGGAGAGGAAGATTAGTCAATTGTAGGAGCTAATGGAGAGGAATATTAGTAAACTATAAAAACAATTTGATGACATTCAAATCTTGCATACTTAAAGGATAATATAATATTAGATATGTTCTTTTGTTATTAAATTATAGACATGGTTCTCACTCCTAATCTCATAGTAATATTTTCGTTTCTAATTTCTTTTTTATTTTTTTTATTTTTCTATAAGAAAATTTTAACTAAATATTAATATAAGCAATCATACTAAAAATTTTAACTAAATATTACTGTAAACCATCACACTAAGCTCTTTTAGTTCTACTTTCTGATATTTTTAATTGAAATAACCAAAGTAATTAAAAAAATTGTAATAAACATCCAATGCTTTCCACCAAAAATATAATAAAAGATATAATTTCCATATATCATACAAATTAAAAAATATATATTTTTTAATATAATATATTTATTATCGAAATACGACTAATACGCATTGAAATGATTATACACAGTTAACTTATTACTATACCCCTGGTACAGACTCATACCCCATGGATTCTCATGGATAAAATTTACAGTACTCCTTTCACAAATAGCTGTATCTGCCCCTTCGTTCGGATGAGAAAGAAGAAAACTAGTGTGACTGTGTCTAATGCATTTGCTTCGGTCATAACAATGCAGTTCAAGAAATGGAAAAGACATAAAAGACATGGGAAATTTTATATCACAGTCTCAGAGATAAATCCAACACACAGATTTTCTCACTCTTTCGTATAGCTTTCGGCACTAACCTGGCGTTACCACTCGTCTCCTCCGCCGATAGATTTGTATGCCTTTTCAGATTCTGTGGAATTGTTGTCTCTTTTGGGCACTTCAGATTCCCCGGCCATTGAAAACGGGCGTTCTCATCTGAAATCATGTATCCATTGAACTTTAAATATTTCTCTTCCTTGTGGGCATTAAAATGAAATGAATATTTGGGGTTGGCCGTCCAATTGCCAACGTGGCTTTGTCGCAGGTCGGTTGCGGAACTTGGAATATCCAGGTTTTTCTCAGCCAAGGAATATGATCCAGGCACACTCTGGCTGCTGATTGCCTTATCTGAACATGCACTTGAAAGCATTGATACATCAGCAGTAGTAGTGCTAGTACCACTCCTATTGCTTGACCCTTGCGTGACAACCACTTGATTGCGGCGTGCAGTTCTTTCGGAGTCACGCTCTTGTTTATGCGCGTTCTGGTGACCTCCTAGTGCTTGAGCGTTGTGAAACTTTCTCCCGCAGAAATTACAGCGAAAGACGAGCGATTCACATCCCTCTTCAGAATAGGGAGTTGACTCTATAAAACTCTTGTTAAATATTGTAGAACTGGTGTAGCTTCTAGTTTGCTCAGAAATTCCCCTTGCTCTTACGTAGTGCTTGTTTAGCCTGATTCCTGGGTATGAAAATATTGACTTCCCAACGCCTTGCTTCAAGTCTTTATAACCTAAACGGCCATGCCTCTCTTCCCGCATATAGTTGTTAAACCCAGAATTGGCCGTGGCAATTGCCAAAGCAATGGGATCAGAAGATGCGGGGGATGACGACAGACTCAAATCAAGCGAAATCGCTGCTGATTTCTCTGCCAGTGGAGAGAAAGAAAATGTTTCCTTTGGCCGCTCCAAATCAATGAAAATCATATTTGCACTCAGATATTCACTTTCACTCAGCAATCACCGTAGGGCGTAGGGCGTCGCGGACTGGCGGCTATCTGTTGTGTTTGGGAGCGTTTGGATTGCTTGCAGGGTTATGATTTTATAGTTGGATAGGCGATGCACCACCCCATATAAATTGGGTCAAACGCAGGTATCAAAAATTCCCACATCATACCTCCCCTCGATGTCGTTGCAGCAACCTATGCGGCTTGCAGCATAGACAAGGAAATGGGATGACGTGTTGCAGTGTGCCATGAACACGTAGTTGGATGACACCATGTTAACCTCATATGCCGTTCCTTGGGTTTCTTTTTATGATCGTTAAAGTATATATTGTTGGGTGGGAGTGGTCCTTTGTCTCATAAATAAATAAAAGAAATTTATGTAGGGGGATAGGTGGTCCCTTGTTTCACAAACAAGAGAAAAGTGTATTAGTATTGTCTATACTTGTATAGGTGTTGTTTACCAAACTTCAATTTTACTCTCAAAAATAACTGAAATCCAGCAAATTTTATTTTATTTTACTGTTTTTTAATAAGCAAATTTTTGTTTAATTATTTTTTTAATGACATAGTAAAAATAAAAATCAACTTCTAGACCTCTAAAATCTTAAAACTCAAGAACAATAACCCAAATTTCAAAAAATATCCGCCACATTTTCATGCGAGTATTTCCATTATTTTTAATGCAGAAACGACACCTCTTTCGACTGCACAGACGTCAGCCAAACGCTGCTTTGGTTAACGTCGATGATAATGACATGTTTACAGAGATACACACCTCTACAAAGTCTCCTATCAAAATAATATCGCTCCAAAGTCTCCTACCAAAATAATATCACTCCATACTTCAACCTGCATAGTGCATACCACAAGTAGATTCGATGAATTATAATTATTTTATTTATTTGTTTTTTAATTAATTTTGTTTAGTTGTAAATTTATTAAAAAAAATGATTTTTATAATTTAAATAATATAAATATTATAATATTTTTTAATATATATATTTTTATATAAATGTATTATAATTTGGTTATTTATCACTTATTTAGAAGGATTATTTTATTTAAATTTTAAAATTATTTTAAAGTTAAAAGAGATTTAATTCTAATTAACGCTTATAGATCTTTAATTAAGATAAATCTCTTTCATACTACACTAAAAAAAACACTTCTTAACACAATAATATAAATATTTTAATAATTTTTTAGGAGATTAAATTTATTTATATATTTAAAGATAAATTTAAATAATAAAAAATTAAAATTTTAATAAAAATATATATTATTTCATAAATAAATAAAACATAAAATAATTAAACTAAACTAAAATGTAAGAAAGAAACATGATCACAATCACTAAGATATAAGAAAAATAATTAAACTAAAACTACAATCAAAAGAGACATGATCACAATCATTAAGATATAAGAAAAAATAATTAAAGAAATAATTAAACTAAAACTACAATCAAAAGAGACAATCAAAAGAGACATGATCACATTGACTAAGATATAAGAAAGATAATTTAAAGTGTGATAAGTTTGCCTGATAATAATAATTTTGCATGAAAAATGTCGTATTTTTATGTGATAGTCAATTCTCAACTACTAAGTGGACCCGCTTCATATAATAGGAAGTTCTATTCATTAACGTAAGTTAATGTGATATTATAATACGTTAATGTGATATTATAATACCTTATGTGATTAGGTCAATCATCAACACTTATATAAAAATAAAAACATGTTACCATAAAATAAAACTCCCTAACTTTTCTAGAAGGCTTGTCGTCATCACATCCTCATCCTAACTAGTGAAAGTAAAGGATATTGTAAGTGTTGTTCCATAGCCTTTTCGTCATCATATCCTCATCCTAACTAAAGGAAAGTAAAGGATTTTATACATGGAAAATTATGATCCCTTGAGGAAAGTTTAGCTCTTACTGAATATCTCTGCTTTTTTAGGCTTTGAAACTTGTCTTCATTTTTTTTTGTGAACTTTTGGTAGCCTTCGGACATTGTTGTTTATATTGCCTCTTTTCAAATATTCTTATTGTTTAAACCTCTCAAGAAGAAGATGCCTTGATCTCCCTCCCCTATAGAGTTTTCTTCCCCGAATCCTTAAAATGGTTCTCATTTTGAGGAGGGAACTTTTATAGATCTAATATTCATGTCCTTAATACTTATAAGGATTCCTTAAATCTTTCTCTTATTCTTGTTTATCATTTTTCTCACATTTTGGCTCCATTTGTTCATATAAACTCTTCTTTCAAAAATGTGATCATTAGAAAGAAAAAGAAGAATAAGAAAGTGCTTGCTAATGGAGTAATCCATGGATGTATCTTTAAGGAGATCAAAAACTCTTCCAAAAGCCATGGGTCACTTAGAGCAAAGAAGCTTTCAAATGATTTTTCACCATGATCATGATGTCTTATAATATGAAGGGAGTCATAGGCCTTCCTAAAAAACACTCTCTCAGTATACTCATTAGTATACACAAATCCTCCATAATCTTTTTTCAAGAAACTATGGTGTCAAGTGTTAAAGCCAAAGAGGAGCTACATAAGATTTTTCCCGAGTGGTATATCCACTCTATAGATGTTATGGGATACTCTCGAGGTCTCTCGACCATGTGGAATCCTCATGATGCTACACATAAACCTTTCTTTTGGAAGGCTAGTATTATTTTTTAAGGTCACTATAGAGGCCTTGAGAGTCTTGTCTTGTTTTTCAAGTGACTATGGATCATATGAGGATGGAGAGGTGTTTTGGAGACAAATGAAAGCTAGTGGTTTGCTACTAGAACACTCTCTCACAATAGCTAGGGACTTGAATTTCACCACCTCTCCTACTGAAGTTTGTGGGTTTTGTCACATACCCATTTGAAAATTCCCACTTGTAAACATTGTAAATATTTTCTAGGAATTATTTAGCCACAGTTAACTAGTTGAGAGAAAGGGACACATATTTCAGAGCTTATGGAGGGAGATTTCATGAGAAACTTAGTTATTTAAATGCTATTAAGGGAAGCTTATTGATATATTTTAATGGGTTGACTTTGTTTTTAATTCAACTAGAAAATAAGGACCTGTCCATGCTCTTGTTGGGAAAATTTTCGCGATTTCCTAGACTAATAATTACTTTCAATGATTTATCCATTAATTTATCTTGTGTCACATTCTTCATTAAGTAATTATACATAGAAAATATTGAATAATAAAATAATAATGACAATAGAAACATGAAGAGACAGGAAAACACAAGAGACATAAAGTTTATCCTAGGAAAACCCTAACTATGGAAAAATATAACAACCTTTTCTTAGTGAAATTATTCAATCCAACAAGAGATACAATCTAATATTTCTAGTAAAAAATAAAATCAAATTGACCAATAACCAAAACTAGGACAAACTTGGTTCCTCCTGAAATTTTGGCCTTTTACTCAGAACTTCGGTCTGCTGCCCAGAAACTCATCTTGTTTCCTAGAATTTTCGGTCCTCTTACTTTTCATCAAATCTGTCGTATTTTTTCCTCGGGACATGCCTTATATTCATCCTTTTTCTACCTCATATCATGCCTTATATTTTTCCTTGTTGTGATTCAAATTATGTCCAAAGGAGGAGGTTGAATGGCCATTTTATAGTGAATGAATGTGCCCCAAGTGTTATGACTGTTCTGCTAATATGACTTGAACTTGTGGAGGAACCAAATTTTATTTTTGAGGGGAAATAAATTTGATTTTGAATTTAAAATATTCTTCCTTTTGATTTTTTCATTTTAGGCCCGATTTATATAAGAAGAATACCAGTCGTAGCTATAAAATTCAACACTCCCTCTTATCTAGGGAGGTATTCAAAATGAATTTCCCAGATATTCTCTTATTGAATAAAAATTTCTCTATCCGAAGAAAAAGGTTGAATTAGTTTAGCTATATTGATGAATCCATCCACCAGATGTGGGAAGCATCTCACATTGGCATCGTACAAAGGATCTAGTTACCCACTAGTGACATATCCTTTGCAAGGGATCTAGTCATCCATAAGCCAAATACCCTTTGGCTAGTCAGATACCCCATGATACAAGATTATTCCTTGGATAACCAATTTACCAAGTTGTCACTTGGAGGCATGTCAGGTACCCTCTGACTCATGATGAAACCATGGGCCCATTTACAATTCCCACATGTAGTCACATGTCATTGAATTGTAAAATAATTGCTTGATGTTATGACGAACTCACTCAACCCGCTAGCCAAGTAAATCTTGGAATATTTTCAAATAACCACTAACCGACAGATAAGTTAGGGCCTTTATGTTCACTGGGGCAATCTCTTTAGCCACATTACATGGCTCACGGTCACTACCCATGACTAGGTCAATACCCTTGACTAAGGGATAAGCTTTACCCCTTGATGCTACAACATAAACAATCCCGCTAACTAAGGGTAGCATTCTCAATCACTCCTTGCTATTCAATGAAGTATACAAACTTCATTCGAGGAAAAAGGATTTTTGAGGCTTTGTGAGAGGCTTCATTCAAGCAACCTTCCCAACCATAAAAATATACTCAAGCCTCACTACTCCCTTTTGTACCATGAGCCACATGTAGTGATACCATGTGCATTGATCATCACAACTGTACCTAATCAAACAATCTAGAAGATACCTTGCTTCTTGACTTTCCAAGAAAACTATAACTGGAGTGTATGTCTTCTCATAGTCCTCTCCCTCTTTGTGGGATAATCTTCACTTTGTACTTTTCTATGCTACCAACTTGCTCTTGTAAATCCATTTTGAAGTCATCACCAACTTTCCACAAATTTCGATATAATGGAATCCTTCAAACCTGTTGGCCTGCTTGTTCCCTCTAAACTATGATATCTTCCAATCATCATGTATGATTATAGGTGCTAGTGCAATTTCTCCCTCCACAAATCACTGACTTTGGGCAAATCCTCTTGCCAATATTTTTTATTTTTTCTTCCAATAATTCCAGATGTTGCTAGAGCCTTGGAAGCCTTCACGTTTTACTTGAAATCCTCATTAGGAGACCATGGATGAAACGATTATGACCCAAAAAAAGAAACAAATACAAGGCTAAATAATAGTAAAATAATAATAAACAAGGAAGACAGATATAAAGAACTTGCCTTTTTAGAATTATGGGGAATTATCAATTCCCTATGAATATTTTCCTTCTTGCAAAAATCAGTGAAATCCATTTTCCAACTCATATCCTCATCCCCATCATCAACATGTTCTTTTCCTTTCTTGCAAGGGCTATGGTTTCATTATTCAACAAAAAGATTGATATAGGTATAGTTCTAGGAATTTATCCACAAACCCCACGACTCTCCAAAGAATTCTAGTCTTTTAGGGTTTACAAACCATAATAATTCTAAGTTCCATCAATACCCTTTGTAATTCCAACAAACTTTGTTATTGAACCAACTAAGATAAATTATCCCTCTATAGTCATGGAACCAATCATTGCTTTTTGAAAAATAAATTTATCATTTCGAATCCTTGAGAATCATAGACCACCTATGAACCTCATCACTAGAAAAATCACCCCATCAGACACTCTACAATTCATACTTGAAATGGTCACATCACACTAATCAATAATAAAATTCCATTTCCAAAAGAATTTTATCCCAAACGATATGACTGTAGAATCAAATCTTAGTGGAACTTTTCGAGCACCTTTATTCAAGGTTTCGGTTTCTCTAAGAAAATAAATTTGATAGCAATCCCCCACATAGTCCTTTGATTCAATAAATCATGTTTTATACTTCTCTCAAATAATTTTGAAAAGGCTATACCTTAACAATGAACAAAAAATTCCTAATGAGAGATGGATGGAACTTTCATTACATAAAAAATGTTCACTAGAAGTATCCGAGACTAATTCAACATTTCCTAGATAGACTTGGGTTTGAGAAAAAAAAAATTTGTATATTTGAGCATTTTAATAGACTATGTGAATATTTTTACCAGGATACAAATCTCTGAAGAGGGAATGGTAATCCAAGAAATTTTTACACATTAGGGGAATTTTGAGGTCTGAAATGGGCCTCCTAAGAAAAATTTACAACCAAAATAAATTTTTTAAGAACCAATAGGATTCAATATGATGATGTCAACCATGGGGGATGATTCACCATTTTTTAAGTAAAAGGGTAAAAATATTAAAAAATAATAAAATAATAAAACGAATTTTTCAACTTGTATTTTCAACTTATCTCCCAAATGTCTTACTCAAATTTTGAGCGGGAGTACTCGTTGGATGAAAAATTTAATTCCCCATCCAAGGAGTACCCATGTTTCATACTTTCGATGAACCCTACTATGTTAAAAATGAGAAATACATGAAAAAACGTGATTACAATCACGTTTTTCATGTATTTATAATTTTTAGTGTAGCAAGGTCCATTAAAAGTATGCAACATGGGTACGCCTTGGATGAGGAATTAAATTTTGCATCCAACGAGTACTCCCGCTCAAAATTCGAGTAAAAATTTTGGGAGATAAGTTGAAAATACGAGTTGAAAAAGTAGTTTTTTCTTTCTTCCCTCTAAAATTTGATGATGTTATCAAATATTATTTTATTATTTCCACTATTATTTTATAATTTTCTTAGGAGGCCCATTTTAGACCTCAAAATTCCCCTAATGGAAATGAGTAAGCTCCATACTTCCTTCAGAGTCAATAGAAAATTGTATCCATAGTTTTTTTCATAGAGATAATTTCCCTTGGCCATTTTTAATTTGAGTAGCTTGACCTCTTCAAAAATTTGTCATTTACAATGAAAATATTCAAATTTTGAAAAAAGACTCAATATTTACAAGAGAATTTTTGGTATAAAAAAATGATAAGGTACACAACCTCTTCTTCAACGTGGAATTACAAGAATCCCTACAATGTTCACACAAAGACTTCTTTTATCCAAAATTGAACCTTCTTTAATTATGGTAGTGATCATCTTCCATATATAATTCTGTTTTTTCAACATAGTTAACTATCCTCACATGTTCATTCATAACATTAAAGGAATGTTATAGTTCCTAATCAAACCAGGTCCTAAATAGACCTTCCCTTGACTTCCATTTCTTTGTTACATAATTTGGCACAAGGTCTTTGTTGTAGTGAAAAATTAGTTCTCCGATTAGACTTTGAATAATAGCTGTCTTGTTGAGATGTATGTATGTAATATCTTTATCATATGGAGTAAAATTATTACCCTATTACATATGAATATTTAATAAAAAAAGATCTCAAAAAAAACATTATGAACATATGTCCACCTTGGCTTTCCTTCTAAGGCTATACTTCAAGAGTTGAAGGCTTCCAAGCTTCCTTTCCTTGGTCTTGAGGACATTTTCAACCTCTTGTAGCATCCTCTGGCCTTCTTAGCCCACTGTAACAAACTCTGAGCCATTATCAGTCCATTGTAACTAGACTAAGGCTTTTCAACAGAATTAAAACCTTAAAAAATAAGATTTTCTTTTCTTAGTAATTTATTCTTCAAATATCCTTATCCTTCCTGGTCCTGGACTAAGGCCATTTTGATCAATAATAGTAGTTGAGTTCATTTTTCCATAGACTAGGGCTTTGACCCTTTTTCAATATTGATAAAAATGATTTGATTTATTTAAGACTTGGACCCTTCCATAAGGTAAGTACGACTTCATCCTTCTGCTTGATAAGAACCATTATTTTGACTTCAATTGTTCTGGTGTTTTTGAAATAGGGCTACAAGATTCGAATCAAGGCTTTTATTTCTTACTACTATAAGGTTTCTCTTCCACCTATGCTCTAATTGTAGAAATTTGAATAACTGTTAAATTATTCACCAAGATTATCCTGATCACACACTATTTGAGCTTCATGCATAATACATAACCTCTTCTACTATTGATCATTAATTGCAGAAATATAAACAATCGCACGCGCACATCAAAACCATAAACAATCACACATATAAACACAGTATTTATGGGAAAGCTTAAAGCTGAAAACCCCCAACTATATATATATTATAATGCTAGAGATCATGTAACAATCATTGTACAAACTCATCACAAGCTCTCAGTACAATCTCCAATTGTTACACACTACACAAGCTCAGATCTAGCAAAACACATGCTCCAATCTGCTCCACCTGTTAGCCTGCCTTTACTGCACAATCCAAGATGAATAATGGCCCAATCTAAGTTCGAATCCCTCTGGTATGCACTGCGCAATCCTCATTGGCATCTCCATCAATGTGTGGTGCAAGCTCGTGCACCAGTATAATTTCGTACGATAGTCTGCTTTATCTTTCACTGCCTCTTCATTGGTTTCAACTTGGCTTGTCCATGCCTTGAGATTGGCGATGTATTCTTTAGTTGATTAATGAGTTATTATTTAGTTAATTAATTAATAATTAATTCACCACTCTCACTAGTGTATCAATCAGTTAGACTAGATACAACTAGCTCAACTGTGTCTAACTGAGTTAAACTGAACACAACTCCACCAACTACTTCTATAACTCCACCAAACTGTCACATGAGTTCTAACTGGGAAATGCCATGCGATAACTTCACTTGACCTATAGAATTAGCGTAATTCCTTGTGGGGTACATGTGCCATGCATGCACTTAGCGAAGTGCTCTAAGAGGAATGAATAATGTTAGAGTCCAAATATTATTAAGAGCTAATAATATTTGACATATCTATTTTTAGACTGGCAATCTAAAAATAGATTCCGCCCAGTATGTCTAAAAATAGAAGTCCATCTATTTTTTCCGACTTGACCAACCATCCACAAATAACATCCTGCAATTCATAGAACATGATCCATATGTCTAAAAATATACATAGTCTAAAAATAGACTTTGCGCCAAAAATAGCCTACGGGCCCACTTAGTGAAGGAGACTTCTTCCCACTAAGCTCATCATCTTGTTGCAATCTCAACACTCCCTATCAACAAGATATGGATTATCTGCAACCCCTATCCTGCCTTTGTGGTATTCGAATTTGCTCCTGGTGAGTGCCTTCATCAAGATATCAGCATCCTGATCCTCCGTAGGAATGTATGAAAGTAACATGATCTTCCGCTGCACACAATCTCTGATATGATGTTAACAAATGTCAATGTGTTTAGATATATCATGAAATACTGGATTAACTGAGAGTTTGATGCAACTCTAATTATCACAATAAATCACAGTAGGCTCTAAGTGTGAACCGAAAAACCCGACCAGGATCTTCCTCATCCATATAGCCTCGCATGCAGCCAAACTAGCTGCCATATACTCGGCCTCTGCTGAACTGAGTGCCATGAATCTCTGCTTCCTACTGTACCAAGAAACTCCTGTCGACTCGATACTGAAAATCCCTCCATATGTGCTCTTTCTGTTCGTTGGGCTCCCTGCCCAATCTGCATCCATGAAGCCACACAGCTTCACCTCATCCAATTGTCTGTACCATAATCCATATCCCGATGTGCCTCTGAGATATCATAATACATGCTTACCTGCCTTCCAGTAGAGCTTGGTTGGCTTAACCATAGCTTGTGAAATCTGGTTAACAGCATATCATATGTCGGGTCGTGTATTGACCAGATACATAAGCGACCCCACCAACTATCGATAAACAGTGGCATCCACTACCTCCGCTGAAATAGCATCCTCCTTCCTCCAACCACCAGGAAGAGGAGTATCAACAGGCTTGCAACCATGCATGTTGAACTTCTCCAGTATCTCTCGGGTATACTTACCCTGAGAAACAAACAGTCCATCACTGCGCTGCCAAATTTCCAATCCCAGGAAATAATGAAGGAGGCAGAAGTCCTTCATCTCAAACTCTTTTGCAAGATCCTCCTTGCATGAGAGTATCAACATCTCATAACCTGTCAAAATCAAATTATCTACATAAAGTACAATGATCAGCAACTTACCCTCCACCACAATCTGGTATAGGTTAGGATCCGCCTCACTCTTGGAGAATCCAAGTCCGGTGAAATAATTGTCTATCTGTGTGTACCAAGCACGAGGTGCTTGTTTCAACCCATACAACACTCTCTTGAGCCTGCACACATGCGACTCGCTGCTGAAGATCTCGAAACCTTCGGGCTGCTCTATGTACACCTCCTCCTCAATCACCCCATTGAGGAACACAGTCTTCACATCCATTTGATGAATGTGCCACCCCATCTGCGCTGAGAGAGCAAGAATCATCCGTATGGAAGAATACCTTGCGACAGGTGCAAAGGTCTCCTCATAATCGATCCCCTCTCTCTGTGAAAAGCCTCGGGCAACAAATCTTGCCTTGTACTTCTCCACACTCCCGTCAGCTGCCTGCTTCACTTTGTAGATCCATCTCGAACCCACCATTGATTTCCCTTCCGGTCTCGGGACAATCTCCCATGCACTGTTTCTGACAATCGAATCATACTCTTCCACCATGGCATCTACCCATGCGGGGTCCTCCACAGCTTCCTCGAAAGAGGATGGCTCTGTCACGACACATTTTCTCACAAGAGCCATGTATCCAGTGTACCGGTCTGGTGACTGTCTCTGTCTGCGCTGTGCTGTAGGTGGTCCTACAACCTTCTATGCATCTTGAGCCAGTCGCTCAGCTTCTGTAGTGCGCTTCCGCCCTCTGATGGTTGGCGCTGCATGAGTGGTCTCTTCCACTCCATGAACTTCCTCTTGTGGCTGATCCACATCCTGAAGCTCATCCTTAGGAACTAATAGCTCCTCATCTACATGCAAGTGTGGCTCCCTCTCGAGCGAACACTGCATGGCTTTCTCCTCCTGAAATTTGATATCCCGTCGCACAACAGTCTTGCGACTGTCTGGAAAATACACACGATAGTTGTGGGGCGTATCAGTGTACCCCACAAATATCCCAACCTCTGCAGTCGGATCCAGCTTCTTTCTGGCATCCTTTGTCACATGACTGTGGTGCACCAAAAATCACTAGATGGAAATATCACGCTTCTTACCTGACACCTCTGGTGTACTCATGCCAGAAAATACGCGGAACAACAGTTACACATTGTTTAGTAAATTTAGTGTCCTAAATTGCTGCATTTAATTTTTCAATCCGGGATTCGTAAGCTGATGAAGTGCGGCGCACTATATGTGCAAGATAACCTATTTCTTAACTTTTTGTCATTTTTGGTTTTCTAGGATGAAATGGAAATTCTAAAATGAAAACAAGTATAGTTATGTTTGTTCAAGGAAATGATATCCTCTATAATGATTTACCAACTTGAAACTTAAAAAGGAATTTGAAAATTACAATGACAAAACTTGAAAGGAAATGAAAATGCGCTGCTGAAATGAAAAGATGCTGCTAATCTAATGAATCAAAACAGTGAAATAGTGAGCATGAAACCAAACTATTCTTGCTGCTGTCTAAACACAAAATAAATTATGCTGAAAGAAATCCAAAAGCTGCAATAAAGTAAATCTAAATCAATTTGCATCAACTTGTCTTCTGATCCCTCATCATTAGTCCAGCTATGATTTCGGAAGTAACCATAAACAACTTGAGTCAGCGATATCTAATTTGCGAAAGTAAACTAATATCAAACCATACATTCATAATTCAATCCCTCACCATCGGTCATTTGTAGTTTTAGGAGAACAGCGAAGATGTCATGCATAATTTAATATATCTAAATTTAGGAAAGAAACTAATACCAAACTACACATTTCATAATACAATCCCTCACCATCAGTCTAGTTGTGGCTTTCGGAGGCAACTGAAGATGTTATGAGCAGTTCAATATATCTAAATTTGCAGAAATAAAACTAATACTAAACTACACATTTCATAATACAATCCCTCACCATCAGTCTAGCTGTGGCTTTCGGAGGCAACTGAAGATGTTATGAGCAGTTTAATATATCTAAATTTAACTACTGAAGCAAATGAGCAAAACTGAATTAAACAAAGCAGTACTGAAATTAAACAGAAACTAAGAGAAACAAATTAGCAGCAGAACAATGTTAATTCCATGTCATTAGTCAAAAAGCTATGAAAATGCCCGGGCTGCCTATCTATAACCTGAAACAAGAACACTGATCAGTGATTAAAACATGAAAGACAGAAGTGAAATGGAAAGCAGGAAAGTTTATCAACAGAAATGAAGCATATGTATCATGAAAAATGCAATGTATAAACATGTAAATGGATTATGGCACAATGAGCTTTAAAGAAATGAAATAAGAACTATACACTAATGCACAAAACCTTAGCTGAGCAGGGGCCCTCTACACCAGCCTTGGCAACGATCTTCAAGTACGAATTACGTTGGAAAACAGAGTCTTCTTATATTAAAATGCAGTCATAACAGTATGGTAGTATTACGGCACAAAGGAAGCGTAATTACATTACAGAGCAGACTAACAAAAGATAATAGAGACTAACATCGAATAACTCCATATGCGTATGCAAACGCATTATTTATAACAAGAGAAACATAACTAATTCCTAAAGTTTATGCTGGTGGAGAACACGTAGACCATTACGTCCACGGATCTAGGATCATGGCCGTGTTGGAAAGTAAATCTATGAGGAGTGGATACTTGAATTCGGCTATGGAGCCATGTACAGATGTCGACTTGTCCTCCGCAACTCAGAAACGACCATATGAACCTTCACGTGACATGAAACAGAGTCCTGTCACCGTGAGACTCTATGGTTGACTTCCATTTGGACGCCTTTGACCGCAGCTTCTTTAGATGAGTTTGCTCAAACCAATAGGACACGAACCATGTCCACATCATTTCTGACTTGCCCATGTGGCTCGTTTTTCCTGTAGACACCTGTAACATAGAGTTTCACAAAATGGCTGCGGAAAGTTGCAGCAGCTACGGAAAGTGGCAAGATTCCGCAGCTAAATGAACAAAATCTAAATCAAACAGCAGACACAAAAATATAATTAAAAACCATGTTAGATGCTCTTTTGCAATTAATATACAATGATATTGACAATTTGGGAGGTTCAGGTGAGTGAAAAAGGTATAGAAAAGTGTATGGAAAAGATGCAGAATTGAGACTCAACATACCCCCATTGTGAAGGTGTTGCATGTCCTCATGCAACCAAAATTTTGATATTCCTTCCTTAGTTCATGTGCCTTGACACTTCAGCCAGCACATCCAATCCTCTCCTCCTCTTCCTTGGTGCTGCCAACATTCTGGGTTTCTTCATTAAGCACCTAAATTTGATATTAACCGGTGCTCTGCTTAACTTCTGGCATTTCCTTTTCAATTTCTTGTTCTTCTTCTGCCATATTCCCGGATGTAGCATGGTATTATCATGGATGATTTTGTCCAGTTTTCCTTGTTCTTTCAATGTCTCATTTTCATTTTTGATGTGTCGATTTAAAAGCTCTAGCTCAAAGACTTCCTGTTTTAGTGATTGGACTAAATCATCTTGTACTGTGTGAGGCTGGATGGACGAAGTACTGGGACCTGTAGCTGCCTTTTCCAAAGATTCTATATAGTCATATACTTCCTGCTGCTTGGGGTCTATTTCAGGTGTCATTTTTGTTGGGCTGTCCCCAAATCTAGTGAGAGTTATCTTCAAATCTAAGGGCAGGTGAAATGAACCGAGGTTCACTAAGCCCGGCTCGGATGGACTGTAATTACGTTTGAGAATTTGTTCAGATGTTTCCTCTCCCAAGTCAATGAAATGAGGACCCTTTATTTGCATTTTCCTCAATTTCCCCTTAAGTCTGCTGCTTCTTCTCACACGCTGTGGTACACTATCCTTTTGTTTTTTTTTTTCCTTTCTCTGTCTTCTTGGTCATAGAGGACTATTTTTGAAGATAAATTAATCTTTCAGATAACACTTGGTGATCTTCTTCTTCGGAAGAAGGGGTTTTATGTATAGCCTCAATAGTTTTTCTCTCTTTTGGTGTTATTGGCTTCTTACCCTTGATTTCTTTCTTCTTCCTCTTTGACAGTCTCTCTTTCCTATCAATTCTTTCAATTGTAGTAGTAGGAGTATTTTGAATTTCATCAATTGTTCTTTTTCTCCTACTTCTTCTTGTTGTGCTACCTTCAGGAATTTCTTGAGTAAGAGTAATTTGGGTTTCATCATTTATTCTTTTTCTTCTACTCCTCCTTGTTGTACTACCTTCAGGAATTTCCTGAGGTTCCTCAAAGAAATTTCTAACCAGAAATTGTTTCCATGTGTCTTTCTTTTCCTTTAACTCCTTTTCAATCAAAATTTTCACAAGGCCGTGGTGATATAGATGGGTTTCTACATCTCCTAAATGCTTCTGAACAGTCACGGACATTTTCTTCAAACTATTGAATAGAAAATATGGGAGATTGAGAGTTTGATTATCTAGAAAATTCATCAGTAACTTGGTATCGTACATATACATGGACCCAAAACGACCTTCACGTGTAATGAATTTCTGAACAACTAGCAGCAAAGTAGCCCATTCCTCTTTTAATGCATGTACAGTAATTCCTCTTTTAAAAACAGTTATGTCCATACCTTGGTTTTGTAAGATTGTTCTCCAAGCTTCATCACTGATACTTTTATTCTTAAACCAACGCTCACCCTCCTGAAGAAGTTCCGTGGCAGATGCTATAGATGCTTCATTGACCGCAAACTTAAGGTCTCCAATCTCTGCTTCCAAGCCATTAAACGACCTTGCGAATGCTTTTGTAACTTCTTTATGATAACCTCTGAATTTCTGGATAAACCGCAGCCAATTTGCTTTCTTCAATATATCCCTTACTTGCAGATATCCCTCCATAAACTTAGGTCCTTCCGGTTCTGCTCTTAGCAATTTACCCATTTTCTTTCTGCTCTTCACAAATTTGCCTGCGTGAGGGTTTAATGGAAATAGAACGGCTGAATGCATGGAGATGAGCACAATGACTGTGGGTAAATGTCAGAGAGTGGTATACAGACTATAGCGTAGTAGAGAACGAAATGGAGTGAACAGAACAGAGAGGGGTTTTCGTGAGCACAACAGAGAGCACGACAGAGAGATTAACAGAGTATAACACATCCGGCAGCGTTTTGAATTTTGGTGGCTGCACAATAAATATGAGCACGTTTCAACAACGGTTATGGATTTATGCGGCTGTAAGAGTCCGTGGTCAAATCAAATATGTCTCATTGTCACCGGTGGAATATTGGAACATGAGTGAAGATCGGGGGTTTAATGATGGAACCGTTTGAGAATGAATGCGAGAGGATAATGTGGAGATCGTGAAAGGTTACGGAATTGTCAATATAATCATTTCACATAATGGATGGAGCTTATGGTTCAGAACTATATAAAAATGTGTTTTTCAATGCTATTTGAAATAAATTTTATTCATACCTTTGGAATCTTTGCCTTTTCCTTGGTCTTCAACTAGTTGCTCTTTATTGGTGTCTTGAATGCTCCAGGTCTTCATTTTTTATCCTCTCACCTGCATTTTATTTCATGATTATGGAAATAACATCTGACTGTACATTCTTTTGAAAACAGAGTAGTAGCTACGGAATCTGCTTCTGGTTGCGGAAACTGGAGTCAGCTGCGGAAACAGATGTCAGCTGCGGAAACTGACACAGCTATTATTTGGATGAATGGAGATGAACAGATGAAAAATGACCAGATGGAAATGGTCATGAAAATTTTTTTTATTGATGAAATGGAATGAAATGGATAAAATGAAGTGGAATGGAGTGAAATGAAGTGAAATGAAATGGAGTGGGTGGTCACAAAACTTGTGAAATGAAAGAGAGAGATTTTTTTTTTTTTGGAAAATATAGAGTGTCAGGTGTTCCTGATTTTCACCCTATATTTTCCAGATAAGACTCGCCAATCAATGATTGGTTTTCGGTGCTTATACCAATTTCTTTTTTTATTTTTATTTTTTTTTAACCGAAAGAACAAAAGCTAGGCCGGTGGAGAAGAAGAATTCTTCTCGTACTCACCGATTGCGTTAACTTTCTTGAAACAATTTGACAAAATCCTCTTTTGAGAGTGGCTTATGAAAAATTTTCAATCTATGGCCATTCACAATAAGAGGAGTTTGAACTCATCAATGGTCTTGATTCTTACCGCCCTCCATTGCTAAAGATCTTGTCAATTTCATATGGCCCAAGCCAATGAGTCCGAAATTTTTTCTTGAAAATCTTTAAACTTGGAATCAAATAACAATGCCCAATCTCCCTCTTGAAACTTCTTCTCTTTGATATACTTGTCATGCCATTTAGCTCTTTGATATTGAACTAGATCATTTCTTAGAATTGCTTCTTGTCTGATCTCATCTAGCTCATTCAATTGCTCCATTCTATGCTTTTGGGCTGATAAGTCCATCCCCAACCGAACTTCTATCTGAAGGTCTTGACTTGGAACTCAATGGGGAGCAAGACTTCTTCCCATAAACAAGTTCATAGGAGAATGTCCCGTTGTATTCTTCCATGTAGTTCTGTAGGCCCACAAGGCTTCAGAAGCCTTTCCTCGCCCAATCTCTTCTATGTAGATGAAACGCTTTAAGGGATGATACTTTCAAGAACTTTATCAGGACTTCCACTTGACCATTTACTTGCGGATGGTAAGGAGTGAGATCTTCCGTGCTTGATTTTGTCTTTCCATCAACTTCTCCACCAAATTGGATGTGAATTGCTCCCTTGATCTGTCACAATTTCTCTTGGAACACCAAAGCGAGTAAAAAATATCCTCATAAAGAAAATGAACAACCGAATTTTCGTAGCGTATACTAATGCTTTGGCTTCTACCCATTTAGTAACATAATCAAGACAAACCAATATATACTTCTTTTGCTTGGATGGTGGATTAATAGGTCCAATGAAATCTAGAGCCCACTTTTCAAAGGGTTCAATGAGTACCCGTGTTTGCAAAGTGGCATTTCATTTGAAAGGGTAGGTTTCCCTACTTCTTTGGCAAACACCGTCACACCTTTTGACATATTGTTTTGCATCTTTGAAGAGGGAAGGACAATAATATCCTAAAGAAAGGATTTTATAGGCCATCCTTTTGTCCGCAAAGTGTCCGCCGCATGGTTCATCATGACATGCCTTAAGAATATCGTGCATTTCATCTTCCCCGACACATCTTCCGATCACAAGATCCGGCCCTCGTTTTTAAACAATTCGTTAGAAATCCATGAATATTTTGAACTCTCCCCGAATAATTTTTCGTTTTTCACTTGGAAATGTGAAGGTAGTTTCGTAACCAAATAGTTAGCAATATATGCATACCAAGGGGTCTTAATAGTTATTGCAAACAAATATTCATCGTGAAACTTATCTTCTACGTAGAGAATCTTCTTTAGTATTTTGAATCCTGTACAAGAAATCAGCTACCGTATTTTGTTTTCCGGTCTATCCAAAGACAAGAATATTGAATTTTTGAAAAATTAAAAGCCATATTGTCACTTCCTAATAGTAACAAAAGGTTTGTTCATTAAATATCTAATTTAATGGCTCGCATGGAATAAAAGTTTCATAGCCCGTTATGTAATGTCTAAACTTATTAATTGCATGAACAACAACTAAAAACTCTTTTCTACCACAAAAGATAGGGTTCCAAAACTCGTGGGAGTCAAATTTTACCGGTGTAATAAATGGCATAAGGAACTAAATCTTTTTGACCCAACACAAATTTAGAGCCGTATCCTCCGACATTTGTAGAAATATGAAAAGGAGTTTCCAATTTGGTCCTCTCAAGATAGGTGCTTCGATATTCTTGTTTTCAAAGTTTCAAAAATCCGATTGACAATCAGATCCCATTTAAATTCACAAGCCTTTTGTAAGCAATTTGAAGAGTGGAGATGCTATTTTAGTGAAGTTTTCTATAAATATTCTATAGTAACCAAGTAAATCAGAAAACTTCTAACATCTCTTTGACAATTTGAATATGCAACTTGGAGATGATCAACTTTTGATCTATCAACCTTAATCCCATCTCCCCGAAATATGATGTCCTAAAACAATCCCTTCAAGAAACATCATAAAGAATTTTTCATGGCTTAATGAAAGGTTTGTTTCTTTACATCTTATAAGAACTTTTTCCAAATTTTCTAATGCCTCTTCAAATGAATTACCATAAACCGTAAAATCATCCATATAAACCTCTACACAATCATGGATTAGATCGTAAAAATTCCTAGTACCGCTCTTTGGAATGTTGCGGGCATTACATAACCCAAAGGAAGCACTCGGGTAGGAAAAAGTTCCCCATGGACAAGTAAATGTGGTCTTATCTTGATCTTCGTGTGCTACTCCGACTTGATTATAGCCACTAAAACCATCCAAAAAATAAAAATTACTTTTTACCCTCGCTAATGTGTCTAATACCGATTGATAAAAGGCAAAGGAAAGTGATCCTTCAAAGTTGCTTTGTTAAATTTAATCACTGCATACCCTCCATTTACCATTCTTTTTAGGTACTATAACCAAAGGAGAAACCCATCGGCTATCCGAAATTGGATAAATGAAGTTTACATTGAGAAGTTTTTGGAGCTCTTCTTTCACTATCTCCCTAAGATTTGGATTCATCCTCCTTCTTTGAGGTTGTCCGATTGGTCTACCGTTTTCCTCAATATAGATATGATGGATGCAAGTCTTAGGATCAATACCTTTCATGTCAGTATACTCCCATGCAAATGCGTGAGAATGTTTTTGCAAAATTTCGGTTAGTTCTTCTCAAGGTGGACTTCTCCAAATGTTTGTTGATATTCAATGTTTTTCCCCCGGAAAATCTCAATAGTAGAACTACCAAACTCTTCCATAGAGTAAAGAGACATTTTTCTTGATGATAAATATTATATGTCAGATTCCAACTGTAAATTGTGTGGGGTCATATTCTAAAGATGTCTCAAAATTTTCTAATATCTTCGAATTTGACTATCCTCACCGATTTCGTAAATGGTAAAGACAAAGTTGTATAATGTCCTCATCATCGACCCATTCATTGTCTCCTACTTCGTGATTGCTCTTGCCGGAGGATACAAATTGAATTTCTTTGTCGAAGTACCATTAGAAATGTACATGTTCTGCATCTACAACTAATAAAAAGCATCGCCTGTGGCTAGCCAAGGTCTTCCTGCAAGTGGGTGCCCTCCTAGATTACTCTTGGGAGTCAAAATCATAAAGTATACCTGATATTCCCAAGAATCTAAGGAGACTGAAATATCTTCTAATACACCATCCGGTTTAATAACTGATCGATCCGCAAGTCGCAAAAGAAAGCAGGTGTAAAAAGAAGGTTAGAAAGTTTTAGCCGTTCCATAACCGTCTACTCATAATGTTGATAGCAGCCCCTAAGTCAACTTCTCAATGTGTTTGGAATTTCTATCCCATTTATATGTGTCTTGACAATTGGACTTCCCGGATCTACATACTTCCTCGCATGGTAATTTTTCCCATCATAATATCCGTAATCTTTCCTACCAGGTGGATTCTTCTTGTGTCTTTTGGTTTCCTTCCCCGGTCTTTTTGAAACTCAACTCCTTTATGGTTTTTTAAGTACAATGTGAATTTCTCGAATGGCTTGTAGCAAGGTAACCTTGATACAAACATTCTTCAATTCATCTAGAAAGTCATAGTTAGGCAACAAGATTTGTTTTTCCACCCCCTTGTCAATTTGTAGTCTTTTCAGAAAAGGAGGTGTAGATGAAGATGCGGGTTGCTCAACTATAGGAGTTGTGGATGTTAAGTTTTATTTTTCTTTTTAATGTTTTAATTTTGAAGAGATTCTTCCGAACCCTTATTGACTCTCAAGAGAATCCTCCTCAAAGGTATCTTGCTCTTGAATATCTATAGAAGGTTTTTCTAAAACTCTACCGTATCCGAGTTGTACATCGTTGAGAGGAACAATCATATAGGTAGGAAATTGTTGTCCTTATACCATGTAAGTATTCGAGTGGGATTTTTATTATTAGGATTTAGCAATGGTCGAGCCGGAAGTTGATTTGTCTTCATCGGTATGGGAGCATGAGTTGAGGATTTGTATTTTGTTGAGAAGGTTGTTGTTGTGGAAATTGCATCCCTTGTACCCATGGCCGATATGAATTTTGATGTTGGGGCCAAGGTTGTTTCCAAGGATTCCAATTCGTGGGGTTTCAAGATTCATAGGGTTTTTAAACCCTCGAGTTTGTTATCCCCGCCAAGGTCTCCTTGCGACAAAACAAAGAGAGATTCTATTGAATTTGGGTCTTCTTGAAAATGCCTTTCGAGTCCAGGAATTGAAGGACAATCCTTGATCTCATGATTCTCCGAGCAAATCATACATGTTTCTACAAATTTTGCATCCAAGGGACATTCCTTAAAGCATGTTTCTTCCTTCCACATTTCGACAAAAGATGGCTAAAGCATCTCGTTTCTCGCTTTCTCGCTTGTTTTGATTTTAAGGGTGTCTAGTTGTTCACTAAGGCTCCCCTAAGATACCGCCTTTGAACTCATCAAGCATATTACCAATCTCTGCCCTACTTAATCGATCCAAATAAGAGATTTGTTAGCCCTAATAAGAGAAGGATCCCTAGGCCCTTTTCCTATTTTAGATTTTCCCCTTGAGAGATGGACACATAGTCTCCGTTATATCACGAAGTGGGAGTTGAGAAATGTCTCCTTTCCCATCATGTTTAAAATATCTATCCATTCATCTCTAATGGCTTTTAATATGAGGGCTTTCAAGGTTTCATCATCTAAGTTGCTCATCTTTGCTCTTTTCAAGTTGTATTGAAATCTTTCAAGTAAATCTTCCAAATTTTCATCTTCTTTTGCATCATTTTGAATACCTCATCCTTGTGATTGGTGGGCATACAATAGTCCAAGTATCTATCCAAAAATGTTTGTTTCATATCATTCCAAGCTCTAATAGATTGAGTGGCTAATCCCATGAACCATTTCAAAGCAAGTATCCCTTAAAATGTTGAAGGAAACAGCTTGAGTTTTTGAGAGTCTTCCATATAGTCATAAGTTCGGCACATGACTTCAAACTCAAACAGAAATGTTTCAGGATCCTCACTTTTGCAATCCATAAAAGTTAGGGAGAACAGATGGTGAGATATTTTTCATCGTTGCATGAGTTTCCTCATCAACTATAGGAAATCCAAACAAATTGTCTCCTTCCTATTTCTACCATTATTTCCTTCACTCATCAAGTGGTTCCATTGTTTCCTCCTCTTCTACCTCTACCTCTACCTCCATCTATTACTTCCTCTCGCTATGATAGTTTCTTTAGAGTCCTTAAATTCCTCTAGTTCTTCTACCAAGGGAGGATGAGAGAGAGTCTCTTTGTTTTCTAAATGGGTTCTAGTAGGTGGTATAGGAGAATCCTCTAATTCAAATTGCCTGACTTCCAAAAATCTTAAGGCTAGGGGTGATGGTGGTGAATCTGATCTATGCCTTGAAGAAGATGGAGTTGTGAAAATCGAACCTTTGGCTTTAGCTATAAACCTTCCTCTAGAATCTCTTTATTTATGCATGTCATTTTTATTTTTATTTTTTATTTTTTTTAAAAAGTTGGGCTAATAATTCTCTTTCTGATCTTCCGTGTCACACTAGGTGCAAGAAGAGAGCATAATTAAGAAATTATCGAACCAATAACTCTCTTTTCTGATCCTCCAGATCACACTAGGTGCAAGAGGAGAGCATACTTCAAGAAGTTATCAAGTTTTCCCTTCTTTTAGAATTTTTGTGTTTTTTTCTTTTTAAGAAATTGCTACCTAGTTACACTTCCCCGGCAACGAGCCAAAATGTTTGGTCAATTTAGTGTCCTAAATCGCTGCATTTAATTTGTCAATCCGGGGGAATCGTAAGCCGATGAAGTGCGGCGACTATATGTGCAAGATAACCTATTTCTTAACTTTTGTCGTTTTTGGTTTTCTAAGGTGAAATGGAAATTCTAAGATGAAAACAAGTTTGGTTATGTTTGTTCAAGGAAAATGATATCCCCTATAATGATTTACCAACTTGAAACTTTAAAAAGAAATTTGAAATTTACAATGATAAGACTTGAAAGGAAATGAAAATGTGTTGCCGAAATGAAAAGGTGTCGCTAGTCTAATAAATCAAAACAATGAACTATTGAACATGAAACCAAACTATTGTTGCTTCCGACTAAACACAAAGAAACTATGCTTAAGGAAATTCAAAATTGCAACAAAATAAATCTAAATCAGATTACATCAATTTATCTTCTCGATCCTTCATCATTAGTCCAGCCTATGATTTTCTAAGTAATCATAAACAACTTGAGTAACCGATATCTAAATTAGTAAACTAATATCAAACCATACATTCATGATTCAATCCTCACCACGTCCAAACTCCTCGTGGCTTCTCTTGGAGGCAACCGAGGATGTCATGCATAATTTAATATATCTAATTTGCCGTAAAGGAAACTAATACCAAACTACACATTTCATAATACAATCCCTCACCATCACTCCGAAATTCGTGGCTTTCGTGAGGCAAATCGAAGATGTTATGAGCAATTTAATATATCTAAATTTAAAAGAAACTAATACTAAACTACACATTTCATAATACAATCCCTCACTCATCACCTGCACTCGTGGCTTTTGAAGGCAACTCAAGATGTTATGAGTACCTTTAATATATCTAAATTTAACTACCGAAGAAAATAAGCAAAACTAAAATGAACAAAGCAATACCGAAATTAAACAAACTATGAAAAACAATTTAGTTAAACAGAACAATGTTCGTTCCATGTCATTAGTCAAAAAGCTATGAAATGCCCGGCCGCCTATCTATAACTCCGAAACAAGAACACTGATCGCTGATTAACAACATAGAACATGAAAGACAAGTGAAATGGAAATTATGGAAGTTTATAAACAAAATGAAGCAAATGCAATGTATAAACATATGAATGGATTATGGCACAATGAGATTTTAAAGAAACAAAATGAGAACTATACACTAATGCACAAAACCTTAGCCGACGTTGTGGCCCTCACACCAGCCCTTGGCAACGATCTTCAAATACGACTTCGGTTAAAAAAATGTGTAGTCTTCTTATATTAAAAAGCGCTCATTACGTAAAGGTGATGTTACTTTAAGACAAGTGCATGTAATCACACTACGTAGCGTACTAATAAAAGATAATAGAGACTAGCATTGACTAACTCTATATGCGTGCAAACGCATTATATATAACAAAAGAAATATAACTCTGCTCGAAAGTTCATGCCGGTGGAGAACACGTAGACTATTACGTCCATGGATCTACGATCATGTCGTGTTGAAAGTAAATCTACGAGGATTGGATGCTTGAATTCGACTAAGGAGCCATGTACAGATGTCGATTTATCCTCCGCAACTTAGAAACGGGCCGTATGAATCTTCATGTGACACGAAATGTAATCCTACCAACATGAGACTCTATGGTTGACTTCCATGTGGATGCCTTTGACCGCGGCTTCTTTAGATGAGTTTGCTCGAACCAATAGGACACGAACCATGTCCACATCATTCCCCGACCTCGCTCTGCTGTGGCTCGTTTTCCTTGTAGACACCCGTAGCATAGAGTTTGACAAAATAGCCGCGGAAGTTGCAAGAAATTGCGAAAGTGGCAAGATTCCGCAACTCGAATGAACAAAATCTAAATCAAATAGTAAACACAAAATATAATTAAAACCATGATAGATGCTCTTTTCGCACATGATATTGACAACTTGGGAGGTTCAAAGAGCGAAAAAAGTATAGAAAAGTGTATGGAAAAGATGTAGATTTGAGACTCAACACTTGCTTCCCTAATTCTTTCTCAACCAAAGGTTGAACTCGTCGTAACTTTGAATATGTTTCGCTCTTCTTCGCATGAAGAAGATCCGCACTTACGAGAAAAATCATCAACAAATATTACATAATAAGCATGTGCTTTGTTGTCGAAGCTACCGAGAAAGGTCCGTACACGTCCGTGTGAATTCTCTCAAGGATCATCGTGGCGCGACTATCCTTCTCGTGAAAGGTGGCTTACAAATTTTCCCAAGGTACATCCCTTTGCAATCGATCTCGATCGCGCAAGTGTACCCTTAGGAAGCCCAATAGAAATCACAGCAAGATCTTCAAAGCTCCATGGTGAAGGTGGCCCAATCTCCGTGCCACAACTCGCCATGATCCCGCTCACCACTCCTTCGCCTTGCTTGCCATTGCTACGTAGCCATTGATCTACAATTGATAAAGGTTCTTCATTCAAACCCCGTCCTCCGGGTCTCACCGCTTTCCTTATCAAAAGGTGAAAGCCTTTTCCTCGCTAAAGACAACATCATATCCCTTTGTCTTCTAACATCGCCACAGAGATAAGATTCTTCATCAATCTTGGAACATGCATCACATCCTTTAATATGAAGGGTTTACCGTATTCCCTCTCAAAAGAAATTGTACCGATATCGGTCGCATCGTATCTACCATCATTGCCCATCTTTGATGTGCACTCCAAGATCTTTCTCATCCATATCAAGAAACAAATCTCAATCTCTCGTCATGTGAAAAGACGCACCACCGTTCCGTAAACCACACCGATCCCGCCACACTTGAGACCAAGCATGCGATCAACGAAAAAAAAACTCAAATTTCTCAAACTCGTGAGGCTAAGGCCTCTCCAAACACAGACCCGTAGCCCGCTTATTTTTCTTCTTCTCGCGACAATTTGTGGCATAATTTCCGTGGTTGGTGACAAATGCGTAGCACATCACCCTTTGGACAAGTCCTCGCTTCTTGCCTTTCGCATCGATTGAGAAGATTTCTTGCTCTTCCATTTCTTTGCTTTGGCAGCCAAACGAAATTTTCTTCATCGATGCCTTCGATGAAGATCCGTCCCCGGTACTTCGCCTTATCTCTTCGAACAAGATCCAACCAAAGTCGCTCCCATCCCGGAAATTTCTCCCGACCATCGATAGAATCCCGATAGGAATGCCAACTCTTCGGAAGCCCAAGGAGAGCCAAGCTCACTAAGTCCTCATCATCAATGTTACCCCCACACTTCCCAACTCATCCCCGCATTGGATGAACTTCGTGAGGTACTTGGGTGTACCGTCGCCTTTCTTCATCTTTATGTTTTCGAGTTTATCCTTGAGCGCCAACTTCCTCTCGGTCGCTCTTGCTTTCGCAATAAACTGGCCAAGGCTTTCCACATCAAGAATGGAGAAGCCTTACCATGCAAAAATGGACACAATGTGATCCTTCATTCCCTCCAACAGAATCCTTCGACACTTTGCCGTCTTCTTTGCCAAGCCTTAATTACGTAGCATCTCTAGAAGTAGGCTTTGGGACTTCAAAGATCTATGAACTCCATTAACCCATTGTCATCTAACACCGCCTCCATCCCGTCCTTCCATGAAATATAATTTGAGCTGCCCTCAAGGGCATACTCCGATCGCAATCCGTTGAAAGACATTTCAACTTTGACACCAAGAAAACACCGCTCGCAAATTCGAATTCCACCAAAGACAAAACTCAACCTCTTCAATGTACTATAATTGCTCCAATGATCAATATCGCTTTGATACCATGTAGAATTTGAATAATTGATAAATTATTCACCGAGATTATCCCGATCACACACTATTTGTTCTTCATGCATAATACATAACCTCTTCTACCATTGATCATTAATTTGCAAAAATTAAACAATCGCATCCACACATCAAAACCATAAACAATCACACATATAAACACAATATGTAATGGGAAAGCTTAAAATTGAAAACCCCCAACTATCTATATATTATAATGATATAGATCATGTAACAATCATAGTACAAACGCCTCACAAGCTCTCAAAGACTATCTCCAATTGTTACACACTAAACAAGCTCGCATCATACAAAACACATGCTCCAATCACCTAATTCTAAGTTAGCCAAATTTCATCAGGCATCCAATATGGATAATCAATGAGATCCAAGTTCAAATCCCACCAAGATGTACCGTGCAATCCTCATTGGCATATCCCACTATGTGGTGCAAGCTCATGCACAAGTATAGTCACAACCGATAGTCAACCTCGCTCTTTCACCTACCCCCCACCGGTCTCCATTGAAACCGGCCCATGCATCAAAGGGTTAACTCCATGTACTTTAGTTGATTAATTAGTGAATTAATTAATAATTAATTCACACCACTTCCACTATGTATCAATCAGCCAGACTAGATACAACTATCTTACATGTCTAACTCGCCAACCGAACACAACTCCATTAACTCCTCAATCAACTCCACCAAACTCGTCACCCGAGTTCTAATCGAAGTCAATACAATAAAGCTTCACTTAAACCCTAGGAATAGCGTAATTCCTTTCTCTTTTTTTCAGCTACATGTGCCACATCCAGCATCAAACTAAAGTGCTCCAAGAGGATAAGATAATGTTTATAGTCCAAATATTATTAAGAGCTAATAATATTCGACATATCTATTTTTAGACTCATAATCTAAAATATCTACTAAGATGTCTAAAAATAGAAGTCCATCTATTTTTCCCGACTTGACCAACCATCCACAAATAGCATCCCGCAACCATAAAACATGATCCATATGTCTAAAAATAGAAATAGTCTAAAAATAGACTTGCGCCAAAATATCCTATGGGCCCACTTAGTGAAGGCGACTTTTCTTCCACTAAGTTCATCATCTTGTTGCAATCTCAACAAAATTAACACTAGGATTCACCTCCTACCTGTGAAGTCCATAATCCACCGCCAAGGTCAAATTCCGCATTCAATTCTGCTACAATCCTACGCTAAGTTTCCTCTCATTCAACTCATCGGCTCATTTTCCCAAGGCACACTCCCAATGTGAATCATATTCCATATGGAACTCATAATGGCCAAAAAAAATCCACCCCGACCATCCCTTTCTTCGCTACACATTCCCTTGGGAAATTCATTCACTCTATTCCATGCAATACACACCTTCCATGTTCTTCTAGCACCGTCATCCTCATTAGTCCATCCCTTGGAAAGGATTCCTCATGGTCGAAGATACAAAAACCAAGGCATATCCCTTCCCGAAAACCATCATACCAACATAGCATGCCCATGGAAATAAATGGAAAATATTAAACATAGTGTATCGCAATGGCCCCGATCTTGAAGTGCTTCACAAACATATTGTTGCCTATTTCAATTCCTTTTGTTGTTGCTTCTAATGCTTGAAATTAGTTTCCAACCACCCAAATGGGGATTGCATGCTTTCTTGTACCAAGCACATAATTTCCATTAGATTCAAAATAAATTTAAATAACTTCAAATCATACCTCATTAGTAGCTTTTCAATGAGGTACACTTGCAATCATGTTTACTTCCTATCGCAAAATTTCAAATAGTTGCTCGATCAATCATCATGTATAAAAATATATCACATCCCGTTAGCTCAAAAACACAACCATCATAAATAAAATCATGAATCACATGAAATCACCATACACCATAATCATAAATCACATGTAACCATCATAAGTTAGAATCATAGATCACATCCATAATAGAACTTAAATAAAATATCGATACTTATCCTTCATCACTCCTTAATTCTTCCATTTTTATTTTGTACACACACCGGATCAGTTTCCACACTCGATAAGAACCCAATACCTTTGCTTTCTTCAACGTATACACATACACACATTATACATCACAACACGTACACCCACTTATGACATATAAATCCATAGAACACACACACCCACACCATCATACGACACATACACCCAAACCCAATGTACGATACAACACAATACATATGCCTACACTAGAATACAACACATACACCTATACTCGTGTAAAATACAACACAACACATACACCTACATATCATGTACAACATAACACAATAACTATACATATACATAGTAAAACACAAAGTATATGCATATCATGATACCACAATGACATCATGCACATACATAGTACCGCATGTTTATAACACATCATGTACGACATGCACATAATACCACATGTACACTAATACAATATGCAAAACATGTACACGTACTCACCCGTACGCAACACAACATGCAGCTGTCAGTAGCCAACATCACATGTACACGTACACCTACAAAACATGTACACAACACCAAATTTACACCGCACCTCCTATAGAATGTGTACACAATAGAAAATTTACATGTATTAACACCACATGCACGACATGTACATGACACCACATGTACACACCGCTACACATGCATGACATGTACACAACATCACCTACACACAACACCACGTGCACATAGCCCCACCTGTACAATCATGCACACAACAACATATTTAAATAGCACCATATGTACAACAAACACACAACACCATCCGTACATAACACTACATATACAACATGTACATAGCACCATATGTACATAAAACCGAATATCAAACATGCGCATAACACCATATGCACACACAACACCACATATATAACATGCACAATACAATATGTACACATCACCGCATATCCAACATGTACATAGCACCATCTATACCTATCAATGCATATGTACATGCACACAACACCATATATGCAACTACATACAACATGAGATGTAAAAAATACTACATGCACACATCACCATAGGCATAATCATTGAATATACATCATGTAGAACATATACACAACATTAGTGTTGCACATCCATAGACCACACACTCACCCCACAAGCAACCTTTCTTCTAGTGTCTTTCAACTATCCATGCCTATCCTAGCATGTCGATCACACTACTTTCACTTTCAACATACCACTCAACATTACATGTCCATAACATAAACATAGGCATAGTACAAGCATATAATATCAATTCATATCCACATGATACTGACCTGTATGTCTATCAGGCTACTCTTCCCACTTGATTCTTACAATATGAAGAATATCTTCATGTCATTCACCCGCATGAGAAATCATTCGTCCATAACAATGTTCGTTTACAACCTTGTCAAAGAGTGACATAGATACATAGATACATACATATATAATCATTAGCATTAAACAATCATCATCCTTCCAAACAATTATATACATACACACATATAGACATATAAACATTAGCACTAAACAATCATGATCCATGATGACCCTATCTAACATGACATACATACATACATACATGTATACATATATAAACACCATAAAATTCCATCACATCATAATTACCGTATAACATAAGGTCAAAGTTAAGAGAGCTTCCTTTATCTATGCATAATGTGCACAACATTGAGAACAAAAGTTCCTAACATAGCCAAGGTACCTAAAACCTCAGATCCAATTTCTTATTAACTTTTCTATTTCCTTTCTCATGTTTGTACTTCCCCACCGTCCATTTACCACAATGGACCCAACGAGTACAACCGACTTTCATAGTCTTACATTTTTTGCTTTTAATCATTCACCGAGCTTCATCTGTGTCTTACATTACTCGTTGGGTACCACACAACTCTCCCCAAGCTCCATTAACTTTCATCTTTCCTGAAACAATTCCCAAGACATTGAAAACATAAAAGGAAATAACAAGAAAAAACCAGAGGAAGCATTGTCATGAAAAACCATAATAAATACAACACCGTTAGAACAAAGTGGCATGATCATGCACCATACATAAACAAAGCTGCAATCAAGCACAACAAATCACAAAATTCAAAAATAACAAGACTAAAAAAACCACCATGACTCAATCCCCATGGTTCACAATGCTTCCGTGGAAAGATCAACCCGAGCCTTTTCAAATATTTCATGGAATTCCCTTTTTCCATGCAATCCCCCACATCATAATACCATCGTAAGCAAATAATTGGCACGTATAACAAACATAACAACAAGCTAGTTACTCTTTCCTTGGTATGCCAATTATTTTCCTTGTAACTAAACACACACATTTCAATCACATGTTCCAAATATTAAGACAACATATATATTAATTTTAAATCAACTTTACCGAGACTAAAAACCATGTCATAATCCACAATCAACTCACATTCATCTATTACACACAAAATGCTACAACTATAACCTATTGACACTCAAGTACATATTAGTTGTCCCAACACATAGGTGTTCGTACAACCATATTAGAAAAATATCATTACTTCATGAAAGGAATTGTCTTTAGTGCAACTTTTTGAAGGCTTTTCAGTGGATTTTTCCGTCTAATTTCTTTAACTGCAAGAATTTATTGAAAACATAAATTAAGGGTAACTGAAACATGGAAGTGTCCTAGGGTTTTTAGGGTGTTGAATCTATATTTACAGCTTAAAAACTAGTTGTATTTTCATTATTAAGGTTGCTTTCCATGAGGTCATGAAATATTCTAAACACATACTCATGTCATGCGATTAATAAAAAATACAAACAAACTATAGATTTACCATGTTAGATAAATAAACTAGACGACATAATAGACACCAAACATTCCTAACACCATATAGATGACATAATCAAATGATTAAGTGTCAAGTAGCCTACATAAGAACCCTTACACCTTAATGTATCTTAGGGAGGCTATCTTGTCTCTACAATCAATCAACACACTAAATTCAAACTTAAATAAGGTCATGATAGAAATAACAGTAACTAGATGACATGTTCACATTATAGGGTCACAAAAATTGTCTTTCTCGCATAACAATCACATATGCGCAATCAATCTAGATTAAGATGCCATAATATCACAAGATATTAACCCATACCTGAATTTTATAATCATAACCATCTACATAGGCCAACTAAATTAGCAAGATACATATAACATCAATATCTTAATGCCACAACCCTAATCTTCAAGTTAAATAACATATAACAAAGAACAAGTCAACATAGAACATACCTATCAACAACATATAACATAATCGTTATTTTTAATGAACATAAAACAACAACAAGTTACTACCATGCATGAATGTATGACGAACATAAATATGGCCACGTTGATTCACTAACATCCGCTACACGTATCCAAAGCAACCATAAAATGACAAACATGTATATAAGTAACCCTAATTCCTAAAAC
This sequence comes from Pinus albicaulis, assembly GCA_034641835.2. Taxonomy (NCBI): domain Eukaryota; kingdom Viridiplantae; phylum Streptophyta; class Pinopsida; order Pinales; family Pinaceae; genus Pinus; species Pinus albicaulis. Next base: position 947,046,004 of record CM076579.1, on the reverse strand, counting down.
AACCATTAACCACATACCCTCATGCCAAAACGTACAACCCGCATGATGTTCTACTCTTACCTTGAATTCTAGTACCGCAACTCCACTTCGAAGATCCTCGCATCTCCCGATATTTATTATCCAACATATCAAAGATAATATATTATCAACCACATCAAGATGACCTAAACTACATACAATGACCTCAGTGAAAGAAACCTAACCATGAAAATGCATACCAAAATATTGACAATGACATGCCTAAAAAATGCATATACAACTGACATCCACCATGGTAACCATATCCCAATCACCATCAACTTTCACATGGATACACGACTACATCTATGACCAACTCCATGCATATGCGAGAAGACCATAGAAACTAAGCATGAGGAACAAATATGCAATATATATGGATTCACAATCAAGACACACCACCCAAGGAGAGTGCAACCACACCGTAATACCACTTTGTGGTATCAAATATCACACAAATAGAACCAAAACCAAACACCACCCAAGGAGACGCAACCACAAGCTGATACCACCGTAACACCCTCCTCCCACATCTACCTGCTAACCGGCTAGCTAGTAAACATGTGATGACATGCTACTATGATATGATTCAACCTCAAGAGGGTGACTAAGGAAGGAATCAACATAAACATATCAAACATACCTCCCACACTGCCAATACCACTCCTAGAGCCATCCAAACCACTCTCAGTATCATGCCCCTATGTCCCACCGACATTAGGGGAATTTTTAGGTGTAAAATGGGCTTCCAAGGAAATTACAAACAATAGTGGAAATAATAAAATAATATTATATTACATCATCAAATTTTAGAGGGAAAATAGAAAAAATATTTTTTCAACTTGTATTTTCTAATATCTGCTATGGGTTTACTCAAATATCATGCGAAAACACTCGTTGGATGCATAATTTGAATTTTCATCCAAGGAGCACCCATGTCCCATACCATGGACCCATACCAAAATGAGAAATACATGAAAAATGTGATTGAAATCACGTTTTCTCATGTATTTATCATTTTTTTTGTAGCAGGTCCATCAAAAGCTCAAGAACATGGGTACTCCTTGGATGAGTAACCAACTTTTGCATCCAAAGTGAGTAATGCCACTTGAAATTTAAGTAAAACCATAGAAAGATAAGTTGAAAATACGAGTTGAAAAGTAGTTTTAGTATTTTATCATTTTTTAATCTTTTTTACTTTTTTTTTAGTCCAAAAAATGATGAATCCATCCCTAATGGTTGACATCATCATATTGAATCCTATCAGTTTATAAAGTTTATTTTGGTTGTAAATTTTTCTTAGGAGGCCCATTTTAGACCTCAAAAATTCCCCTAATGGTTTTTAATGACACTGTTTCTGACGATGGCATGCTTCCCATGCCTATGCCTGGAAGGCCTGGATGTACGGCATGTCCACATGCCCGCGCCTAGGATTATCTGGCAGCAGCACCGTGCCTAGTCCAGGGTTGAAGGCACTTTTCAAGCCTAGAATTCTTGTGTACTGGGTTCAAAACTTGTTGTAACATCCGGAATCAATAAGAAGGAGAAAGACTAATGTGCTAAAAAAGAATCGAACAAGCCCAGGCCCTCGAACATCTCCAACCGGTACCGAAATTCTTTCAAACACTTGGCATGAATGAAATCTACATTTTTAAACAATATATATGAGAATAGGGGGTCTCATACTTATGTGAGAATCGCTAAGAACCATTGTTGCTACATCGTAGCAATCGCATTATAGTCTATTTAGGCATAGATAAGGTTTTTCGTTCAATTATGAATCAAAACATGATGAGAGCCATGCTTCATCACCATCATAAAACTCAATCATAAACATCATATAAGAAATATAAATTATAGGCACATAAAAGCCATATAAATAGTAGAATAACAAGCATATTTACCCATCAATACAAGGGGAAAAGAGTTCTTAATGCCATAATCACAATGTAACCAATTTTGGGACTTCCATGTTCCACATTATCTTTAGCTAGTCAACGTGTCATATTCCAAGCGTGAATGTGGGATCCTTACAACCGAATCCATCAAAACCAAACGAGGCTTCCAAATGAAAACAACCTCAACCCTCAACCAGTTTCCACCACACGATAAGACATCACAACCATCATGGATTGGTCTCTACCCAAGTCACATGTGGCTCAAGGGTGTTTGTTACAACTAGGCTTCTAGGATTGCAACTCAACCTCACCGTTATAGGTATCTTTATACATTTTTCCCACTAGGTATTCCAGACTAGTAACTAAACTCTCCTAGGGATTCTAGAGTGTTTGTCCAACAAAGGCTTTTCTAGGACTAGTATCTCAAACCACAATTGTCCCTAGTGGCTTCCGCAGCATTTTTCCAACCAATTATTCTAGGAACTAATAACTCAACCCATAGTTAAAGAACATGAGAACCAACCAAAAAAAATGAAAATGAACCCACAAATACCATGGCCATTCAAGAAATGGAAATGCGAGGAAAATCCAATGTTAATCCAGAAATCATGCCAATGAAATGTCATGATAAAGAAACCACATGCATACACCATGCATTCCAAAACTACTCGAGGAAAACAAAACATGCAACTCGTTAACCGCAATCAAAACCCGTTTTCTTTAGTCGATGATACATATGTCCCTCTACACTTTCATGCTCTTTCGTTACCTTCTTTCTCCAAATTACCAAATATTCCACACCCTCACAAAAGAGTGCTCCAAGAAAAATCTAAGAGAGAGAGAATAGAATGAGAGCTATATGTGTGCAAAAAAATTAACCAACAAAAAGCTTGTGAACTAATCCTCGAAGCCTTTTTATTAATGAGGCCTCTATTTTCTTCATTTTCCATTTTTTACTTCATTTTTCTCCTCACATGAAACCCGTGGCCTTTCACCTTCCTTTTCTCCTAATTTCCTTTATTTTCATAGCTAAAATTCCAATTAATGCCTCATGCCTTTCAAATAATTTTCCACGTTTCCCTCGTCAATTTACTTTTAGCCATAATAACCGAAATGAACACCCACTAGGATGTTTTCTCCACTCGTATTCTTGGAATACTTATCTCATGACCTTGGTATTATATATTTTACATGGATTTTTAACCATGGTTGTTACAAATACACACATGCATATTCCATGTGCATGCCAACCAACTAGGAATCATACGTGAAATATGTCACTTGCAAGTATTACCATTGAGGCTACTTGATCCAAACCTTTCCTTGCTTGATCCTTTCTTTCCTTTTCTTTTCCTTGTCCTTCCTTTTTCTTCATTTCTTTCTCCTCCTGGTGCTCTTTCTTCTCTCGAGACTAATCCAAAAATGAAATGAAAAAATGATGCAAACTAATGCTCCGATGTCTTTTTATTTTTTATGCCTCTAATTTCTTCATTTTCTTTAATTTTCCTTCAATTTCCCTCCTCACATGAAACATGTGACCTTCACCCCTATCTCCTAATTTCCTTTATTTTTATAAATAAAGTGCCAAAATTCCTTTTTTCCTTTTCAAATCCTTTTTCCATTGCCGTTGCCAATTCCCCTTAGCCATAAACACATAAAGTGATGCCCACTAGGATATTTTTCCCAACATTCAACTCCGAATAAGTTTCCCATGACCTTGGTCTTATTTTTTCCTTTATTAACTTTATTACATGAAACTATAACTCGAGGTTGTTACAGACCCTTCCCCCTTAGGGGACACCACCCTCGTGTTCTATGACACATAAAACTAGCAAACCCGCTGACCAAAAAAAAAAAATACTTCCTATCCCGAGTTTATAACTTATCTCATTGCGTATTTACAATGAACAACCTATTCAAAAGAAAACCATCATGCCAAACATGAAAACATCACACCCATACCGCTATCGTATTTTATAACACAACTTATTTTTGTATTTACAATAGAAACCATACATAAATATGTAAAAATACCAAAAATTATTTACCTCCACCAACAAACATTAATGAAGGAAACATAACCCACATCTCGATAAGCCATCTCCCATGTAGCTTCATTGGGCCCAAGTGCTTCCACGTACTTTAACCCTCGCTTGATTGCCTTGCCTCTAGAGCATAAGCATATTTATATACAAAATACACCGAGGTTTCGACTACAATTATCCTCCTAATTCGACCTAATATATAGACCAATAAATAACATGATCGACATCCTTTAAATATATTTTAAGCAATGAAACAAGTAAAACATCATGTAAATTCGTCGAGGTAGTGCAAGTATATATGTGACTCGGGACTCAATCCTTTCAAGGATCTCAAAAGGCCCGCAATACCATGGTGCCAACTTGGCACGTGATTTGATCCTTAAGGAGCTCTTATTGTGCTTGATGCACAAGTGCACATGCTCTCCAACGTGAAACTCCTTAAATGTCATGTGTCAAGTTTGCATAACTCTTATGCCTATCCTATGCTTCCTTCATATTATTCTTTATAACCCGCATTTCTAGTATGTTTCCTCGCCATTGTTCCAAATTCTGTGTTAGTACCATGTTCACCACGTATCACTTCCGGCTCGATGGTTACAACTCCGCCCACAAAACGCAGTGCCCTCAAATAGACTTACCCTAAGTGACTCCCCGATAACCATTGTTGTAAGTAAACTCTACCAATGGAAGGTAATCCTCCCATATCCCCCATCGGTGCATGTCATACATCCTCAACATATCCTCCGTAATTCGAAATAATCTTCTCCGTTTTTCCATCTCTCTATGACAGATAAGCGACCTAAGGCCAAATTTGTGCCGAAACTTGCAAACAACCTTCCCCCCAAAATTGGAATTGAACTTAGCATCCCTATCCAACACAATATTCTCTCGGAACACCATGCAATCTCACGATCTACCCGATGAAGACTTGTGCCACCTCACTAGTTGATTAATTAGTATTCACCGGAATGAATTGAGCTACCTTTCTCAACTCGTATACCACAACCATGATAGAATTATGTTTCCTCGATGTCCTTGGAAGACCTATAATTAATTCCATGGAAATGACCTACCATTTCCATTCAGAATTAGAATAGGTCAAGAAACCCACCTAGATTTTTACACTATACTTTCACCTACCGACACCAAAATCTAGTCACGAATCGTCACTTTTACTTCTTCAAATTCCGATCAATAGTATAACTTCTTCATGCCCGCCAACATCTTCTCGATATCATAAGCAACTCGAATATCGCTTGACATGATCTTGAGCTCACCGTCATTGGGCACATAGATCATGTCCCTAAATCTCACCAAATGATTTGTCGTAATATGATACTCATATCCTAATAACATGTACCCTATCATAACCTATGCATAAGCTCTTTGTAATTTCATAATATTGTTTTTCCTATAAGATACGATACTATAAATATGTCCCATATGAGCTCATTGGTGCAACATAGTTCATCTCGCACTCTCCTCGCTAAGAGAATTTTCAACCATGTTCTCCTTACCTCGATGTATCCGATCCTCGAAGTCCAACTCAATAAGGTTAGCCAACCATCTATATTTCGGAATTCATATTTGGTTGGTTAAAAATATATCTCAATCCATTGTGATCACTCATAAATACAAACCTCCTACCGAGAAGATAACGGATCCACATCCGGAAGGTGTGAATAATAGTTGTCAACTCAATATCATGAGTCACATAGTTCTGCTCATGCTCATTTAGTTTCCTAGACTAATAACACACCACCTTTCCTTATTGTATAAGGAATCCACTCATCCCCTTGCAAGCATCTATACACACTACGAAATCTTTATCCGGATCTACAAGCTTTAACGATGGAGAATTTGTCAACAAATTCTTCAACTATTCACGAATCATTTCACATTCCTCTTTCCATTCAAAATTCTTACCTTTTCTCTACAATGATGTAATATGATATTTAATGTGTGAGAAGTTCTCGATGAACCTCCTATAGTAACCAACTAGCCCCCATAAATGATATGACTTCATCCACATTTCTAGGAGCTTCCCATTCCATGATAACTTTTATATTTTTGGGATCTACTACTATGCCTTCCCTTTAGAAACAACATGTCCCAATTAATGTAACTCTATCTAAAATAAGTTTCATTTAATAATATCGAATACAAATGATTCTCTCTAAGTAGTCCCAATATTTCTCTTTTTCAAGTGCTTGACATGCTCTTCCTCATTCTTATAATATATTAGGATGCCATCAATGAATACAATAACAAACTTGTCCATATAAGGATTCAATACAATATTCATCAAGCACATAAAAATAGTTGGAGAATTAGTCAAACCAAAAGGAACTACAAAAAACTTATAATGCCAATTCCTCATCCCGAAAGAAGTCTTGTAGATTTCCTCCTCTCGATGTGTACTCGATGGTATCCCGATCTCAAATAAATCTTTGAGAACATTGTTCCTCCCTTCAAATCGATCAAACAAGTCATCAATCCTCGGCTACGAGTACCTATTCTTGATCATCACCTTATTCATCCGCCTATAATCAATGAACAACTCGAGATTACCATCCTTCTTCTTTCACGAACAATACTGTGCACCACAAGGTGATACACTTGGCCTAATGTATCCCTTATCAATAATTTCCCTTTACCGCAACTTTAACTCTAATAATTATGGAGTTCTCATCCTTAGTGCCTTTGATGTTGGTGTTACTCCCGGTACCAACTCAATAGAAAATTCTACTTCCCTATGAGGAGGAAAATTCTAGAACCTCTCGCTGTAAACACATCATGAAACTCGTTGCAATTTAGGGGGGCTTCTTGAATATTTTTGCATCCTCAACATGCTTACCCTCGTCACTAGAAATATGAAAATGCAAACATCACACGCCCCTTCCTAAAACCGCGTTGATCCTACATAACGATGACCATCCTCACTTATGAAAGATTCTTCTTCTCGCAAGGTTATTTTTTCCCCATTATCATCTAGGCACTCAATAACCTTGTCACAATAATCTAATTTGGTCCCATGAAGATAAAACCATACCCAAAAGCATGTGGTATATTATCCTAATGGTAGTACATTCAAATGTGTTCTTGTAGGCATACCATTCAACTCAAATGCACTAGCTCTTACCCAATGATGAACTCTTCTTAGTATTTGTAGCCAACTTCACCAACCAACACTCGACATGCACTTATTTTATCAACCCACACTTATCCACCAAGTCATGATTAACATAAATATTATTAGATCCAATATCAAATCAAAAAAAATCGAATTACGCATCTTACCATCCATCTCAATAATGGATCCCGTATGATCTCGCCTCGCTTGTTGTCCAAAATCGCATAAATCCGAGTAATGTTGTTACCAACATCCCCAACTCGTTTTCACCTCTTGAGCACTATAAATATGAGGATTACCACCTTGGTACAATGGAGAATCCTTCTGCTATGATATTTTCCATTTATCCAAAAACTCAATGGTCCCCTACCATCAACTCTAGTATTCTTCTCTCCGGTAGATGCGACCCATGTCCCTTTTCAAATGCATTGAACTTATTGTAAGGAACCACATTTTATTTCTCACCTATATCCCAAGGTCTTCCTCATTTCAAGGTGGCCATTTCCCTTTAACTTTCTCATTCCCTTTCAAATCATGCTTCGGCTCATCTTTCTTTTCGATCGTTCATAATCATGGTTCCACATTCGTATGGACTCCTCCAACAATCTAGGCTCATCAAACTCAATATGATCCCTATATGTTTCGGAAATCCACCGATGAATCTCTCGAATATTAGCGTTCTCATCCTTGAGATAAGGCACACAATTCTAATAGCTCCAAGAACTGTTAGCATACTCATCGCCTTTCATAAAACCCATTTGCATCTCATAAAAAGCCTTATCTTTGTCATCATAGTATCTCTCCGATAGGTACTTCTTCTTGAAGAGTCTATTGAATTCATCCCACATCAAGTCTTCTTCCCGAATACCCTTGAAATTATTCACACATTCCTACCATATATCTGATTTTACTTTAACATCAAGGTCGCTATCTTGGATTTAGTGTTCTATGAATAGATATGAAACCGAAATGTCTTTTTCATCCCAAGAAACCATGCCTCTACATCTTCGACTATTCATCTCTCCATAATGTAGGAGGCTTGAATTTATTGAACTCCTCAGAAAATACCCTTCTCCCTACAATAAGGATGAAGGTGATGACCGTGATGATGTATTTAGGATGAGTAACTATAATTATGCCCATACATAATGATATGCTACCTCTAACTATGTCCTCTCTATCCAACCTATATTTTAACTCGAAATATGCTACTATAGGGTCCATTAGTCTTATCTTTATGCTCTCGATTTATCCTCAATCGTCCCTTTGCTTGCAACTCTTACAAGCTTTGAAGAATCATTGCATTCATTTCTACTTGCTTCTCCCTGGACTCATGTTCCCTTGCCCTCAACCAACCCGTCATCATCTCGCTTTGCAACTTCTAATCTCTACCCTCAAGCTCCCTCAATGTATCTTCTATACCAGGAGAATACTCGCCCTCCTTTCTTCCCAACTTATATGTAGCAAAATTCATGAGAACTATAGTCTACCATTTTTATTGTCATCTTTGATTTTATTCTTCCCGCAAGTATACCATGTCGGGATAAACCAAATATATACGAAAATCAAACCATACCTTAGTAACGTTTAGGGGAGGTTTATCTCATCTTCAAAATATGTCCACATTAGTGTGATACATATATAATCATAATAATATCAATATAAAAAATCCTATATGACCATACCAACTATATAGCATGACCCCATACATGACAACCATAACCAAGAAAACATAAAATTTTACCCAAAGAGAGCACAACCTTCCGTAATACCACCCTATAACCCACCTCCTACCGCATTTACCCATTTTCACCGACTTTCTGGGTGAAAATGAGCTAAGGGTCACTATTATAAGACTCAAAATCCTATATGATATTAATGAAATGGAGTCAACAACTTAAGACCTTACTCTGCTTCCCCGGGTGTTACAGACCCTCTAGGACCAACCAAACCCCTCTAGGTGTCCAACCTCTTAAGCTAACTCTTTTTCACTAAACTAGAGCCTTATTCACTCCCTTGCTAAAGAATTAAACAAATTTAAGCCTGCATGCTCCCATAGGCTTTCCTTCCGTTGGATCGTGGAATTTTCTTTCCAAATGGGCCCATGCCGTTGACCCCGAATTTTGAGTGACGTTTTCAAGGCTAAGACCCAAGCATCCGTTCTGAACTCAAAGAAAATTTTAAATGAGGAATGACATAGAAAAAGCTTATAAAAAAAATTGAACCAGGACTTGACTCCGACCCTTCCCAACCAGGACTATCATTTCGTCAAACACATGGTAAACATGCAAACCATAGGTCATGAATTCATATATGAACATAAGGTTATGAAAATTATTTGAGCTTTAACAAGAAGGATCAATTCCTCCTCAATATTTTTTATAACATCGCTTAGGTCATACAACCTATGAAATAGACATTCATTAATGAAAATATGATAAGATCCATACTTAGATATGTCATATAACCATACTTAGAATCGGCATATAACAAGATAAATAAAAATAATAGAGAAGCCATTAACGCCATAAAACCACAAGTACATTTACTCATCAAAATAAAGAGAAACTTAGTTCTTATTAACCATATGAAAATCCAACTAGGTTTAACCGAGACTTCCATGTACCACTCGACCATATATTTGGCTAAAAATATTTCTTTCAACCAATCACCCTTTTGCCATATTCCAAGCATGAATGTCAGATCTCATGTGGATAAACCAATCCAAAAAATCAAGGGAATCCATAGGTTAAACAACCTCCAACCCCACCATATTTTTATCTCACCTAAACCAATCCTAAGATCAAAAACCAAACCGAGCTTGGATGCCTCAAAATTCCTTCACCGTCCATTGAGGAATTTTTCCGTCTCCACCCACCTACCGAGGGCTTCCCCCGAGAAAACCATCTCCACCCCCAACCCTTGGGATTTTCTTGAGACCACCTCACCGAGATCCAAAACCTTCCGGCAATCCAAATCTCAACCAAGAAATAATCCCATCACACCACAACTACTTGGAAATGGCAAGGCAAGACTAAAATCATTGTCAAAACCTAGAAAAATCCATACCACCAACATCAAAGAAACCAAATACACAAATGAATATGTCATGCATGTCAAAATGAGCTAGGAAATCATACATGCAATCTATTACCCGTGCTATTCCCCGAGGAGGCTACTTGATCCAACTCTTTCCTTGCTTAATCCTTGTTTTCCTTTTCTTTCCTTTGTCCTTTCCTTATCCTTCATTTGATTGTGTGTTTTCCTTCTCCTCTTGGTGCTCTTATCCACTTTGAGACTAATCCAAAAAAGTGAACTTACGTAATCCTGCCAAACTTATTCTCCTCTAATGTTTTTTTTGTTCTCGATACTAATTTCTTCATTTCCTTCCTCAAGTTTCCTCTTCAATTTACTCCTCACAGTAAACATGACCTTCACCTCACTTTTCTCCTAATTTCCTTTATTTTCATAAATAAAGTGCCAAAAATTCCTTTTTTTTCTTTTTCAAAGCCTTGTCATTGCCTTTTCCAATTTCCCCTTAGCCATAAATACATCAAATGATTCTAATTAGATATTTTTCCCAACATTCAGTTTGGAATAAGTGTCTCATGACCATGGTCTTATTTTTCCTTTATTAACTTTATTACATGAAATTTTTAACTTGGGGGATGTTACAATCCGTGAAAATGTTTCCATCATCCCTACACAAATCTCTATGCATGACCTTTCTCTAAAAGGTCCTCTGAAGTTCTTGGATTAATCGCTTCGAAATTAGTGTTTTTAACCCCACCATACCTTGTCCCTTAGACACCTACGTTTAGTATTGTTTTCTTTTACACCAAAGGTTGACTGTGAGTTGGCTGCTCCCTTCTATAGGTTTGTTGATTTTAGAAATTTGGAAAAATAAAAGTATTTCGAATATTCCTCTTCTAGAAGCTTCTAGGGTTGTTTTAACCAAATATCATGTATAAGAACTCAAATCCCATCTCATCCTACCTTGGAAACTTCACTCTATTTTCCCTTGAGCTCATCCTCCTTCATATGTGGATCTCAAGCCCATTATGGTAAATCCAAAACTACCCTACCTCTACTATAAATTTATCTATCCATAACATTAGGGTTTGATTTTTAAGATTGATTATTGCCTTATGTTTTTGTCTTCTGAATCGGAAGGAGACATCATCTTCATGCATAGAAGTGAAGTGTGATTTTTGATAAGGAAGGACAATTCCACTTGGGGATATCCCCATAAAGACCGTCACTATTATTGGTTGTAACCATTCCGTTTATATTAATACAAAGTGTATCATGTTCTTCCTCCTATATGTGTTATGTTATGTTTCCATTCATGTATTTCAATGCCTTCACATTCATTGAACGTAGTAATTGGATTATGCTATGTAGATGTTGTGGATCCTTTTTTAGTCCTATGTGTAGGTTCTAATTATAACACCGTAAGCTACAATTGAAGCACACAAGCAAGGAGGAAAGAAAATCTGCGACGCATTCCAAGTAAGCTTCATTCCCATACTTCAATTTCTTTTAAGGAAAACTCTTCTATATTCTTTTGTATTTGGGTTTAGACCAATCCACTAAGCCCATGGAAATTAATTTTATCTCGAAATCATAAATTTCACATAAAATTGAGATTCCACTAGGGAGCGATTATTCCCTTACCGGTTTCCTTTACCTTAGCATCTTTTTCACCTCTTGAACCAACCTTTATTGTTTCACTCAAACCGTGTTTGACCACTCGAAACACTTCTATGAGCTTGATTTGATTTTTTGTGTTCTTACTTTGGTCGGATTTGCTCATGACAATTCCCCGGTCTAGAGATGGAGCACCCCAATGCACTCTCTCTCTCCTTCTCCAACTTTTTTTGCGTAGAACCGGTGCTTGCTTTGCACTGTTGATCCCTAGAAGATGCAAAAATTTCATTTCCTTTCCTTGCTCTCTGATTTAATTTATTCCAGCTTTTTTTCCTTCTATCCTCCGAGTGTGTCCATGTCTCTTTGAAGCTAATACAACACTTGATTTTGTGTGAAATGGAGTGAATTCTCCTTTCGTCATTACTCATAGGTTTTCCTCGATATCTTAACAATTTTTGAGTGTTTTTTAACTTCATTTTTGCAAAAAAATTTCCCCCCAATCACCAAAGGGGGTTGTATTGTGTATGAGTGTTAATCAATTGTGAGTGTCATCACATTTTGATAATATTTTGTTTCATTATTTATTTCTTATTTTCAATTAGGGTTTGTTTACATAGATTGACTCGTTGAATTTTAGTAAATTTTACATTACATTTAAAGTCTATGTGGTTTCTTTTTGCCTATGATCAAGTTGTATTCATATGTTTTTTCTTTTCATTTTAAACATTAAAAGAAAGTAAAAAGAAAAGAAAATATTTTATCACATATAGGTATTTTATTTTGATTGGAATAGTGTGGTGTATAACTCCACGTAGATTCAAACCGCTAATTGTAATATGCTAAAAAAATAGACTTTAATATACTCTACCATTTATGGAACTAATGGTAATTACAAATAAAAAAACATACAAGAGAAAATTTCAATCACACACATAACAATGATTTCAGGAAAGCCTCACTTGAAAAACCCCACTATTTGTATATTTCCTTAGTTAGAAAATATGAGAATATTAAAATTTTTTCTCTAGCCTCGGAGAAACCTCTACATTTTCTCTATCTGGGTTTCATTTCTTCCTGTATTGTGCTTCGTGTCAATACTTAACCAATTTTCTACCTACTAGGATCCTTGTTTCCTTGTCTTGTTTCCATGGGTAATTAGCACATATTAATTAGTAAAATTCCCAATTGGAATTACGCAATACATCTGTGTCCTTTCCCTGGTGACTACATCTACCACCTCGTATAGTTTGATGATTATACAATCGATAGTAAATGTCCCTTTAACTATAATATCAACTCGGTATTTCTTTGATCCGACATGCATGAGTTATTTTTGCTGATTTATTAGTTATTTTATTAATCACCGCATGTGTCTAAGCTTAAGTTCCACTCTTTTGACCTCTCACTAATTCCTCCAAAAGTTGAACTAGTTAAGCCGACTTAACTCGTATAAACTAAGTTGAATAATTACAACTCAAAATAACCAACTAGGGCTCCTATTTTATAGGAGCCAATATACATGACTCAAGTTAGATCACCGAATTAATTAACTGAACCAAATAAGTCAAAATAACTTAGTTAACTCATACAAGTTTTCATGTGATTTGGAATTAAAGAATTTTATTCTAATTTAATTCAAGGGAAAATTAAATTAGAATCTTTCTGGTGCCATTTTCAACACTCCTCAACAAGAAGGGGATTATCTGATACCCCGATCTCATTCTATGGAACTAAAACTTTCCTCTTGAGATTTCCTTCATCAACATGTCCACATATTGTTCTTATGTAGGAATTTAATCTAGCATCATGAGCCAATTTCTGCTGCATAATCTTGAGATTGTGGCATCGGATGTCAATATGCTTGACCTATCATGAAAAATTGTATTAACTATATTTTATGCAACTCAAAGTTGCCATAGTTAACGCGATAGGATCCATCTATTGAGAAAAAACCCAACAAGGATATTCCTCATCTGCATAGCCTCACAAGTTGCTTAACTAGTAACCATACATACCGCTTCTACTAAACTTAGTGCAACCGATCTTTGCTTCCTAATGTACCAGGAAACGCTGCTAACCCAACATCAAGATTCTTCCCGATGTGATCTTCCTCTAAGATGGAATCCGCCAAATATGCATTTCTTGAATCCTTTTAGCTTGAATCCTCTGCTCGTCTCTGCACTAAAGACCAAACTAGGTGGTGCATATGAGGTATCTCAACACATTTTTAGTCGCCCCAATAGAGTTTGGTTGGCTTAACCATTTCATTGACCGATCCAAACTTATGAAAGAATGCAATAAAATACATAAATACACATAAAATATGAGATGCAAATGTAATAATACTTCATTTCATTAATATCCAATAACTAAAATATGCTTACAGATGGAATGGAAATAAGCTAGATAGGGTGTTGATAACTTATCTATGAGAAGGATGTGAAGCATAGGACTCGAACTATGTTACAAATAGGCTCAAGGGCCTTTTGTTATTGATCAACATAGCAAATCCATAAACATCCAAAAACCCTAACCCAAACATATGAAACACCAAGAGTTTGTAGGCTTGCTGGGGTTAGTTGGGAAGCCAACTTCTTGGGGTTTTAACTTGAGTCATATTACATCTGCTTTCTTGTGCGTATGATATATCATTAGAAACATTCCTTAAGTACTAATATGTATTTCCACAAGAATTTTCCTATGGCTATGGGCCTTCTCATGCACTTTAAAAAATTCGCTTAGGGTCAAAACTACTCGAAGTTCAAGACCGTAAACTACTACAAATAGTAAATGCTACTCTAATAAAGGAATATGATGAACCGACTAGAGGTATACGTGGAATAGGTGGGTGGCCACCAATATCCACCTTGATCATTGACTAAGTTATTAACCACATAACACATAGTCAGTTCACAGGTTCACCCAAGTACATAAGAACCCACAATCTTCCTATAATTAGGTTTCTACCACTGGCTTTTAAAGTAGCATCTTCCCTTCCTCCAATTCCCTTCTAGAGGAGTCTCCATGGGTTTTCCACTATCCATGTGAAACTTCTTCAAGATCTCGTTTCCATACTTTCTCTTAGAGACAAATAGTTCCCAATCTCTTTGCAACATTTCCAAACCAAGGAAATAATGCAAGAGTCCCATGTCTTCTTTCATCTCGAATTCTATTGCCAAATACTATTATTTGCAATATTTTTTCAACCATCACCTATTATAATTAAAATCATCAAAATATAATACTATAATCAATAGTTTGAAAATAAATCGTCCCTCATAATACTTTTCAAGTTTTTGATAAATTCTGATCTTCTTTACGTGTCACTTAGATCATAACTTATTAAAGAATGAATAGTTATGTTTTAAAATGAACTTAAATATGAAACAAAATCATATGCAATCCAACATGGTAAAAAATTAAGAAGATACAACCACGTGATAACGAATTTCACCTCCTAGGCTATGTCTTCGGTCTTGATGCAATGGTTAGGTCATGTTTATTAATCTCAACAACAAAAATAATACATTACTTAATCTTTGACTTATAGATAAAGCTCCATCTAGAATGGCACTTGTTTCTCCTTCGGTAGAGAACTCTTACTCAAAAATTGTCTCCTTAGTAAAGAAATTATGGTGTCAAAAGAAAAATGACTCTCCCATTAAAATGTGGTAACAAATCCTTGTACCGATTCTCGAGATCAAGAAGCACAAATCCAACTACCTCATAATGAAGTATTGAAATGGTATTTTCTTTTTACCACAATAAACCGACAATAGACACTAAAAATGGATGCTATAATGAATAAAAACCGTTGCTATAAGCACCTCCGTAAAGCTTGAAAACACCTATTTAGGATCTTGTCATGCCCAAAAATGTCTCCAAGTGGCCTCAAAACAATATATGTCTACGTACAAAAAAAGGACTTGGATATGCAAGTTGTCCAACATTCAATCTATAAAATCACAAAAATAATACTTCCATTTAGTTCAAAACACCCGAAACCCCCGTGTGTGCTCTTATTGGCTAAAAAGGATCGAAAAAATGACCATGTTAGTCCCGAAAATTAGAAAATGGCTAACTAGCAACGAAACTCTCTATTTAGGGAGAACCTCCAGTGAAAAAATTGGCGTAGGAGTGGTAGAAATTGTACTAAAAAAAGGTGCACCATCTTTCACTCGCTAAAAAAAATCCACGCCTAAAAAAATCTTCCCTTTTTTTTTCTACATGGGGGCTATGTGGTTGTGTCCTAGCACCACAAAATTGCACCTTTGTCATTAGCTCGTGGGTGGCGGTCGTTGTAATAATGGAACCGAGGGTTGGGTTAAATTCCTTCTACGCCTATCTACCCTCTCGCCATGGTTCTCATCGTGCGACATATGGCCTAGTGTTGAGCCATTTGCTTGCTCCGACCTCTCGAGCTCTCGACGCAAGCCCCGCTCATGATTACATGTGGTACATATGAGACCGAGGATTGGGATAACCACCCACCTCCATCGCCTTTTAAATTGTGGTCGTGTAGGGT
Organism: Pinus albicaulis; assembly: GCA_034641835.2. NCBI lineage: Eukaryota > Viridiplantae > Streptophyta > Pinopsida > Pinales > Pinaceae > Pinus > Pinus albicaulis. The sequence continues at coordinate 947,029,735 of CM076579.1, read as the reverse complement.
GTCGATTATTCGTAGGCTAGGGCCATGTGTGTCTCGCCCTCTCGCTAATGCTCCAAAAAAATTGTTTTAAAAAATATATTTGGTCCCCCGTATTATAATAAGAACCAAAGTAGTGGCATGGCGGTAATTATGTCGATAAATTGTGGACATTTCATGGGTTTGATCCCAACAAGACCAAAACAGCAGACCCAAAAACGTTCGCATATAGCTCCGGCGAGGGCCACATGGCCCTTCCCATTAGGCCACGTGGGTGCCTCCTAATTGGGCCACCTTAAAACCAAAAAGACCAATCAAACTTCAACAAATTTCCTCGTACGAATGGGCCCCGTGTCGCACGTGATTGGCACATCTATCTCGCAATACAACCCATGCTTGGATGCTAACATCAATAAACATGTCACCCAGCATGGCCTCGCCTGTGTAGCAACCTAGTCAACCCTACAAGTTGACTTTAATTGTTTGCCAGTAAAAACTTCATAACACAATAAATTTCACATATTGTGTCAAATTGAGGTGATTCAAGTATCGTTGGAATCATAATGATATGACCTATGTTTTGGAACTAGTTTTGGGTGATTTTGAGAACTTCTGAGTATTGAGCATATTTTGATCTCAGGATCAAATGTGGTGAAAGTATTTCAATCACTTCCTCAATCATTAATAAATTATTCCAATGTCCACATGACATGATATAATTTCATATCAACTTTAAAAAGAGAAAGTAATTAGGATTAAAAAAAGTGTAAGTAAATTACTTTAAACATTATACTTTTTAAAAAATGTTTCAACACATTATTTACATAAGCTATTTAAAGATCTATGTTAACTAATTTATATCGATATCAACTTCCTATATATCTATATATATAGAAAATTAATGTCAAAAAAATTTACTTTTAACATGTTGAACCCTTAGTTAAACTAAGAGGGGGGTGAATCAGGCTTAACACATTCATGGACTTTTAAAAAATTTTCATTAACACTTGTTTACACCCTTTCATTTCATGTTCAACTTAATATGTGAGTAATCATAGAATGTGAGCAGCAAGCATTAATATAAAGTAACAAATAGACTTAATATGAGAGCAACAAGTATTAAGTAGATGATATAAAACCAAAATCAACACATAAACATCATGCGAGAGACACCAGTATATAAGTGGAAACCCATAAAGGGAGAAACCACATCTTATTATTGCTGGTGATGCAAAGGCAAGCTCCAACTTCCTCTCACCATCGATTTCTCTCAGAGGGCACCATCCCTACAGTGAGGCTCCTACCTCAATTCAACAAGCTACAACTTGCAAGGAAGCTCCAACTCCCATCAATTTTCTGCAGAACCAACCCACAGGAGGCTCCAACCTTAGCCAGCCCTACAACCGACATTTTATCAAGCTACAACTTGATGTGGAAGCACCAACTCCCATCTATTTTTTGCAGTGCGCTACCTGCAGAGGCTCCAACCCCGCCCGCCCACTACATCGACATCTATCAAGCTACAAGTTGATAGGGAGCTCCAACTTCCTTACTCTTTCAAAAGGAAAAAAACTTGCTAATTTACCTTGGATATTAGCTCTATTCTCGTATCATCTTCACCGTTGTGCATCATTTTTCATATCTTCCTTATATCATTTCTTCATCTTCTCGCATTCACTATCGCCTCCTCCCTCTCTTCTCAAGCCTCCTCCTTCTTCTCTCACACGGCTTCATTTCTGCATTCTCTTTCTAACTTTTCACAACATCTTGTTCCCGCTCCTTCTTCTTCTCTTCTCTCGCCTCAATTTAATACTCGCGATTCTCTATGCTCACTCTCTCTCACCTCTTGCAACTTTCTTATTTTCTTCAACTCTCTTCAATTCTGCTACACACTCTCTTCTTCTCTCACTCTATTTTCATCAACTTTCTCCCCTTTGGATATTACCCTCGTTTTATACAAAAAGAGCTTCATGGTTGTTTTTATTCTACCGGAATTCAAATGGACAAATGCCTATGTCTCTTTGCCTTCTCGCTCTTCTCATCTCTTTTTATCCGCTTCATTCAGAAAATATAATCTGTAGGGTACCCAATTTAACATTGGCTAGAGGATATTTTTTCTCTTCGGAGACTCTGCCAATGCATCACAACAATATAAATCAATCAAAACATTTACATTTCACCTTTTTAAGTTACATAAAACAATTTCACTTAGCCCATTTTCTAGCCTTTGGCTTTGCTAGTTTTGTCCTTTTCTCTACCGCCGTTAAGAAACCTGCTTTCTACACGCTCTAGTTATCGCTTACTCCATGCACCTCGTGCATGTACACCTCGTCAAGTTCATTCCTCAGTGCATATTCATGTTCAACATGATGATGTGTCTCTGGGTCTGTATACATATAGCCGCGTTATAACACATATAACTCGTCGACTTTACTCGGGGCAAAAGTCCAATGCTTTGGTTTTCCTGCATCGCGCTTTACTAACCGAATGCGGAGGCTTTAATATCGCCATGGTTATAAACCCAATATATGTGTGGCAGCATTTGCAAACTATAATCAACATTCGACCTTCATAATCGTTTCTCGTGATGTCTCCTTCCTCTACATTATGCAGCATTGTGTAACCACCGCATATATATAACTATTTTTTTTAGTACAACTTAAATCAACTCTGCGTAGTAGTGAAATCCTCTTTAACATATAAAATACCCTTTCGGTCCCACCATCCAAATCTCTTGTCTTGTGCTCCGATGCGAGGAGTCTCCTCCGATGATTTTCGATTGCGACTACACCTCTTTGCGATTGTTCCGATGCGATTGATCGCAATCGCAAACTTCATTGATATGTTCCACCGCCAAACTTCTTCGTGCCAATGCGATGGCCACACACTCGCACACACACACACACACGTACATATATATATATATATATATATATATATATATATATATATATATATATCTATATATATATATATCTATATATTGGTTCATATATATTCTCCGTCTTATTTTACTTTTCCAATCGCAATCGCAAACTTCGTGAGATCCTCTCGTGCCTTTCGGGTCGTCTCGATTTCCACCGATGCGATGAGCGAGGGTCCCACCGTGTGACCATACTTTGAGCATTTCTCGTGTTTTAGTGTTATATTTCTCTTTTATTTGTCGATGCTCTTTAACAAAGGAAATCCTTATTTTCTTGGAAGTTTGAATTCCAAGAGGCCCCACTCCGACTCTCCTTTAAGATCCAACTGGTCACTATCATCCAGATCCAACGGTTGCGCATTAGATCGCGATCATTGCAATCGCATGGTTCAATGATCCGCCTGTTCTATTTTTACTCCGATGTGATGAATCTCCTCCAGAGCTTTCCGATCATGCGATTGATCACAATCACAACTTTTAGTTGCAAGTCTCGCTACCTTGCTTTCTACCCGATGCGATTGACCACTCGTTCATTTAAATGTGCCAATGCGATTGGACCGGAACTTGAACATATAAAATCATAATTTATGTGACTCCATCGGGTCCGGGCCTCAATCGCAATCGCAACTTCCCTTGAGATGTTCTCGATTTTCTCGCTTTTAATTCCAATGCGATTGGTTACTCGTTCTACCAAAAGCATTCAAACACATATCAATTATGGTTCATTGATCCATCGGGTCCGGACTTCTCATCACAATCGCGAACTCTTTGTTTACATGTTCTCGTCGTACGCTCTCTCCAATCGCGACATTGGGAAAGGGTCCCACCTTATGGTGCTTTGGTTCTTTCGATCATAAAGCCGATCCATATAAATTAATATATATGCTTTGGACCTTCTTGTGTATAAAGGTGCAAATATATGTAATGCATTGCATATATATATATGCTTTATAAGTTTCAGCTTTTTAGTGTATCCTCCAAATAAGTGGGTAACGATTCTCTCGGAATATATACTTTACCGCTCAGGTTAGGATTCCCAGAATATTGTGTATTCTTCTTGCTCTGGGTTGCGGTTCCCTGGAATTTATGTTTAGTGTATCTACTAGCTGGGGTAGTGATTCTCCAGAATAATGGCTCTGGGCTCCGCTTTCTTCCTTTTTTTTGATAACGGCTCTGCCTCGCCTTTGCCTCTCTCGCGATAATGGCTCGCTTCGCCGCTTCCGGCTTTGCCTTTCGCTTCAGCTTTCGCGATACTTATGCCTCCGCCTTTTGTCAGTACCTCTCGCCGCTCGACGTCCGCTCGCTTTCATGTACTCTCTACTTCTCACCATTTCATCTTGACTCATTTTATCTATGCCTCTGCCTTTCGTTGTGCCTCCTCGCTCTACCGCTCAATCTCCCGCTCGTCTCTCGCTTTCTATCGCTTCGACCTTCGTTTAGCTGTAATTCCTCAACATAGTTTAATTAACAAACACTACTCTCCACCGTTTCTTTATATGATTCTCGCTTACCCCTAATTGTTCAACATTACAATTGCTAACACAAAGCATATTCAATCTTGTTCGAAATTTGCTTTCTCTCGCTCCTTGACTCGACATGCCGTCCTCTACTTACCTTTTTGCTACCTCCTCGCTACCTCTTATGCCGCTCTGCCTCCTCGCCTTCTACTTTTCCCTTATTGCCGGTTTAGGTGTCGCTCCTTTGTGCTCCTTTTCCATCAATGAAAAATTTCCAACAAAGCTATCTCCCCCCTTTGAGCATTGATGGCAACACATCCACCAATAATCCAATGCTTCCTTTCCGTCTCATCCCGCTTTTCTCCCCCTTGACATCAATGGAAAAGGTTGCACATCTTCTCGTTGTAAATTCTATCTCTACATTTCCCTCTCCGAGATGTGTCTAGGCCTTCTTCTTCTAACTTTGTACCCCGTTGCTCCAAATCGGTGTAAAAGAGTTGTTGAGAGAACACTTTTGAGGATTATTGATCTTGAATGTACACTACAAGTTGATACAATTCACTTGGGTATAAAGCTGCAAAGTGAGGATAGTGACAGACTTCATAGAACACATTGTACCAGCTTTTTATCTAATCAGTAGATACATCATTGGATTAAACCCTAAAATAACGAGAATCCTTCAAATATACTTCAAACTTCTATCTCGATATGTAGTGCGCCAACTACATTTCCGGTGAGTGAAGATTGTGGGTGGAATATGTCTTCCCCCTCGCAATACTCATCTCGTAGGCACAAAGACATTTGTTCAATTGTGATGAAGCCAATATGTATTTTATAGTTGTGGTTCACTTCTTTTCGTCGTTGTGATGATTTGAGCTAGGATGCTGATAATAGTATTACACTTAATAGTCAACAGAGTCCTTGTTACCGGAGCATGATCAATGAATCAGACTGAATTTTATCTAAGTAGACTTCAAATAAGCTTATTATTGCTTGCATAATGTACTTTCAAAACAAAACCTTGAGTGTAGGATACATTCAATGTATTTGTCAACTTCACTTATCAACCATGCAATTCATTTATGACATATGAGTGAGAGCATGTATGTCAAGAATCAATCTCTTCGAAAGGTTGATTGCCAAGTAAACTTTGTAGTCAAGTAGTATTTAGAGAAAAAAACACTTTTGAGCTTCGTATGGTAATCACAAAGCTTCTAGTCCTTTATTCTTCAAATACTTTGAATGTTCTATCAGATGAACTTCCACATGAGCATATTCAAAATGTTTAATTGAAAAATCTTAGCAAACAAGACTTCACACTATTCTTTGTAACTGATCTTAAGAAAGAGGCCTTGAAGATATACATGTACCAAATCTCGTGAAGGCATGCAATTATATATATAGAAGAAGATATTGCTTCAAAGGCTTAATATACTACTTCAAGCGTGTAAGAAAGATAATGTTATTTTTGCTCATGATCTGGATCTTTTCTACATGTTGAATGCGTATAATATTGGGAATATTACCTTGAGGTTCTTTGATGCCATAGTTCTTTTGATCCCGTGGACCCGTGGATCATACCGTCGCTCCACCGATAATGCTTGGTAACTGTTGATAAGCATGTTGCTTGTACCTCTAAACACCAATTGATATTACTTTGATAAACCATGCAGAGGTTTCACTACTTTAGCTTCTGCACATTTACCCATAATTAAGACATCCTTCATAAATTCTATTATTGAGTTGTCCACTCAAGCTTTTCAACAAAAATCATCAATATACCGAATCGATCTTGGCCTCATTAATATTTTTCTTTTTTCTCGTCATTTTGTTCAGTAGGAAGCTTTCACAGAGATTTTCTTTCTAGGACTACTCCGCAACTACTGTCGCTTTACATACAATTCAACTGCTCTAACATAGTGATCTTAGGGAAGACATCTTCAATTTCTTTCTTAGGACTCTCTTCACTTGGTAGCATCACTCAAAAAATTTATCACTTACTTGACCTGCACTCCTCCAAGGGGTCTTTTTTCATAGATGAGTGATGTAATGATATTAATGATGACAGACACTTTTTCTTACTCATTCTTCTTAAGGTGATTCATTGTCAATTCTAGCAATATGATGCACAATGTGATCATCATTTAAGGTGTTGATGTTTTCTTTCATTACCATGGCTTCTTGTTGCCTTCTCTTCTCTTCCATCAATCTGTCAGCTAATTAAAACACTTCAAATAATCTTCTTCCTTTATATTTCTATGTTAGAGGAATTTCCTTTCACTTCCTCGATCTCATAGCTATTCTCATTTCATGGAGCTCTTTCTTAGACTACTTTTTATGGGGACTACATATGAACCGGGCTCTCCCCCGAGATGTTGCTTCATATTTATCACCGGTTGGATATTGTCTGTGTTTCCCTAGAGTAGCTCCCCCCTCGCACTAGGATGTATTCATTAGTGTTATGGAGATAATAGGCTCCCCCCTTTCTCTTTTCCTTCCATACTCTATTGGGGTTCATCATAATGTCCGCACTCCTTTCCGATCTCATAGTTTTTTTTCATTGGATTAGACTTCATCATCTTTCTCGGAGTTCTTTAACATATATGGTAGTTTACGTATTTTTCTTTGTGACCACGCTTTAAGGCATACATAACTATCTTATTTGACCAAGGTGCATTTGAGCCGATGTATAATATTTTGTTCCTCTTCTCTTGAATACATTTTACAATCCACAATTTTAGTGTCCAAAATTATTGCATGCATAAAAATATCCATAGAAATGATTTGTGTACTCCGGTGAAAGATTGTCTTGTCCATTTGCTTGCTTGAGGGGTTCTTCTTTGCCGCATCCTTCTGTCGTGTTGGATCGGATTTGCTTTGTCTTACAATATGTTTCCAAAGATGTCCCTGGTTTGTGGTAGGCAAAACAAGTGATACTTTCCCATATGAGTAAAGAACCTTCTTTGACATCTTCCAAATTTGTTCAATTCATCCTTAGGAGCATATGAGCCTTCCTTTAGTAGCTGATTGTTTCATCCCCCTAATTGTTTGTTCTTTCATGTTGTCATGGCAGTTGTTTTTGTTTGTTTCTTTTGCACATATTGTTCTTGATGGCTTCTTCTTCTCGTGGGAATCTTCTCGAGTACGCTTCATCTTCCTTTACAAAGCCTTTTACAAAAATGATCTTCTTGTTATCTTATGCCTTGACTTACTATAGCTTTCTCCTTCATATCCTATCCCGCCTTTATGAGAGGTGACCTTGGTGCATTTAGAATCCGGGTCCAAATTTTCCAGTAGGCCCTTTTCATTAGAGGGTCCCATTAATAGTTCTCATTGGGCTTTTTCTAGGTTCTTTTCTCTAGGCTCACTACTTCTTCTTCCAATATTTCTCACATTCCCGACTTTTTGTGCTCTCATTTGTTGCAAGTAAAGTGTCTTCTACTTTCTTTGCTTATTCAAGTCGTGTCTTCTCGTGCCGTTAATTTCTTTCCTATCTTCATATTCTTTCTCATCACATATTTGTACCAATATCTTAAGGTCTTTGTTTTCATTCTTCAATTTTTTCTATTTCTACTGTGAGCCGTGTCAAGTTTGGCTTTTTCCTTAGTCATAATTTCTTCATGGCTCTTACTACCATTCACACTAGCAGGTGTACCTCATTTGATTGAGCATCTTCTTTTTGGACATGAATTTCTCTTTTCTTAATTCTCTTCTCCTTCTTGACAATGCAATCCTTAGTGTCTACTCCATGCATGAAATGCCATCTCTGGTCCGACATTTCTTTTTGTTGAAGTTAAATCCATTATAACCTCAAGGTCCTTGTTATGAAGACCGTTATATATCACACATTTTTCCTTGGCATTCCTTTTGTTGTATATTTCACCGGCGGGGGAGTCTGCAGCAATAACCATCATAAACAAGCTCTCCATACCTCAGGGTTCATAAGTCAATAATCCTATTTTAACCTTATCTCTCCATTCAAAGAAAGTTTGTCAGATTTAGCACAGGTACATTTTGATAGTCCATGACTCAACCAGGTCTCCTTCAAGCTATTAGGCTTACACAAAATGAACCTTCTCCTGGGATACCAATTGTTGATACCCTTAGTTAAACTCTGAGAGGTGAATCAGCTTTAACACATTCATGGACTTTAAAAAAAATTTCATTAACACTTGTTTACACCTTCATTTCATGTTCAAATTAACATGTGAGTAATCTTAGAATGTGTAAGCATGAAGCATTAATATAAAGTAATAGTAGACTTAATATGAGAGCAATAAAGTATTAAAACAGATAGATATAAACCAGATCAACACATACACATCATGCACATAGACACCAAATATAAGTGGAAACCCATAAAGGGAGAAAACCACATCTTATTATTGTGTGTGATGCAAAGGCAAGCTCCAACTCCCTCTCACCATTGATTTTCTGAGGCACCAACTATAGGAGGCTCCTACCTTAATTCAACAAGCTACAACTTGCAAGGAAGCTCCAACTCCCATCAATTTTTTGCAAGCACCAACCTACTAGGAGGCTCCAACCTCACAACGACACTGACATTTAATCAAGCTAACAACTTGATGTGGAAGCACCAACTCCCATCTATTTTCTGCAGGCACCAACTTACAGGAGGCACCAACCTCAGTCAGCTACAAATGAAATCTATCAAGCTACAACTTGATAGTGAAGCTCCAACTTCATTACTCTTTCAAAAGGAAAACACTTGTTGATTTACCTTGGATATCAGCTCTGTTCTGTATCATATTCACAGTTGTGCATCAGTATTCATATCTGCCTTATATCATTTCTGCATCTTCTCAGATTCACTATCAGCTCCTCCTTCTCTTCTCAGCTCCTCCTTCTTCTCTGCCTCACAGCTTCATTTCTGCATTCTCTAACTTTTCACAACATCTTGTTCTGCTCCTCCTTCTTCTTCTCTTCTCTAGCTCAATTCCATACTCAGCACTCTATGCTCACTCTCTCTCACCTCTTCTAGCTTTATTATTTTCTTCAACTCTCTTCAATTCTGCTGCACACTCTCTTCTTCTCTCACTCTATTTTTTCCAACCTTCTCCCCTTGGCTATTACCCTGTTTTATACAAAATAGCTTCATGGTTGTTTGTATTCTACTGGGAATTCGAAATGGATATCCATGTCTCTTTGCCTTCTGCCTTCTCATCTCTTTTATCCGCTCATTTAGAAAATATAACTGTAGATACCAATTTAACATTACAGTGGGATATTTGTTCTCTTCCGGAGACTTGCCAATGCATCACAACAATATAAATTAAAATCATTTACATTCAATTACAATGAAAACTCTAGCTCACTCATTCAACCTCTTGGCTCGCTGCGCATTTTTCTTTTCTTTGAATATGTCTTTGTCCTTTTCGGCTCTGTTTGTTTCCTTAGTCACTGTCAGAGGGTAGCGGCCATATGCCATACATATGTAACTGTGCCTTTTATATCAAGCTAATTGATTCTTGGCACAATAATAATAAGTCGTTTTGATATGTGCACTATTGTGGTGTAATTACTATGTATCTGTAACAACGCCTTTTATATATAACACAATTTCAACTCTCGGCATAATTATAATAAGTTTTAACATACAAACTACCTTTCTAATACAACTTAAATCAACTCTCGGCGTAGTAGTAAAAGCCTGTTTAACATATAAAATTCCCTTTCGAGCCCACCATCCGAACTTTGTTTTGTGCTTCGATGCGATGAGTCTCCTCTAATGATTTCCGATTGCGATTACACCCTTTACGATTGTTCCGATGCGATTGATCGCAATCGCAAAATTTATTGATATGTTCCATTTCTCAGCCTTCGTGCTGATGCGATGGCCCCACACTGCATATACATATAGATATATATATATATATATATATATATATATATATATATATATTGGTTCATATATAGTCTCCACCTTATTTTACTTTCCAATCGTAATCACAAACTTCAGAGATCCTCTTGTGCCTTTGGTCGTCTGATTTCCGCCGATGCGATGAGAAAGGGTCCCACCAGACCATATTTCAGCATTTCAATGTTTTATGTTATATTTCTCTTTTATCTGTCAATGCTCTTTAACAAAGGAAATCCTTATTTTCGAGTTTGAATTCCAGTAGGCCCCACTCTGACTTCCTTTAAGATCCAACGGTTGCTATCATCCAGGATCCAACGGTTGCGATTAGATCGCATCATCGCAATCGCATGGTTCAATGATCCGCTGTTCTGTTTTACTCCGATGCGATGAATCTCCTCCAGAGCTTTCCGATTGCGATTGATCGCAATCGCAACTTTTGGTTGCATATTCCGATATGCCTGTACTCCGATGCTCCAATTGCGATTACTCTGATGCGATGCGATTACTCCGATTGCGATTAATCGCAATCGCAACTTTTAGTTGCAAGTCCCGCTGCCCTGCTTTCACATTCGATGCGATTGACCACTGTTCATTTAAATGTGCCGATGCAATTGGACCGGAACTTAAACATATAAAATCTTAATTTATAGACCCATCGGGTCCGGGCTTCAATCGTAATTGCAACTGCCATTGAGATGTTCCGATGTTCCGCTTTAATTCCGATGCGATTGGTTACTGTTCATTTAAATGTGCCGATGCGATTAGACCGGAACTCAAATCTATAAAATCATAACTTATAGACCCATCGGGTCCGGAACTTCAATCGCAATCGCAACTTTCTGTTCATATGATCCGCTGCCAACTTTTTTCCGATGCGATTGATGAGGGTCCCACTGTATACGACTTTGTTTGTATTAAGGCCGAACAATAGGGCACCTTTCATATATGTATATAGTATGATTCGTTCCTTTGAATATGAAGCACAACATATAACGTATATGTATATATATATATATATGTGTGTGTATGCTTTGGACCCTTGTGTATGTAATGCACTGCACGTACATATAGGTTTTCTGCTTGGGTTAAGATTCTTGGAATTGTGTCTATGTATCCTCCATCTTGGGTTATGATTCTCGGAATTTCGTTTATGTATCCTCCAGCTTGGGTTACGATTCTCGGAATTGCGTTTATGTATCCTCCAGCTTGGGTTACGATTCTCAGAATTTTATGTAGGGGTTCACACTACATATAATGCTCTCTGTCAATATTATATTAAGTCTTTGGATCAGACTTAAGCCCTGCACTAATATATGTAGTAAAATAAACTTTGTTAATATTGTGGCTTTATCTCTGTTCCACTGATTTCTGGTTCCACCCTCTTTATATACAAATGATTGCTGCCTCTACCTCTGTTGCTCGACCATTTCATCTCTGCCTCTGCCTTTGTTGTGCCTCTGCCTTCGTTGTGCCTCTTCCTCTACTGCTCAACCTCTGCCTGTCTCTGCCTCTACTGCTCGACCTCTGCCTTCGCTGTGCAATTCCTCAACATAGTTTAATTAACAAACACCACTTCCACTATTTCTTTATATGATTCCTCTTACCCATGACTATTCGACATTACAATTAACGCACAGCATATTCAATCATGTTCGACATTTTCTTCCTCTGCTCCTTGACTAATGTTGCTCCTTACTTAGCTTTTTTCTGCCTCTGCTACCTCTCTACTGCCTCTGTTCCCTGTCTTCTACTTTGCCTTATTCCTGGTTCAGGTGCTACTCCTTTGTGCTCCTTTTCCATCAATGACAACATTTCCAACATTCTCCCCCTTTGGCATTGATGGCAACACATCCACCAATAATCCAATGCTTCCTCTGTCTATCTGCTTTTCCTCCCCCTTTGACATCAATGGCAAAGGGTTGCAAGTCTTCTCAGTGTAAATTATATCTCTGCATTTCCTCTCTCTGAGATGTGTTTAGGCCTTCTTCTTCTGAATTTGTACCCTGCTGCTCCAAACTGGTGTAAAAGAGTTGTTGAGAGAACACTTTTGAGGATTATTGATCTTGAATGTACACTACAAGTTGATACAATCCCAAGGCACTGACTCCTTTCACTTGTATAAAGTTGAAAGTGAGGATAATGACACTTCATAGAACACATTGTACCAGCTTTATCTAATCAGAGATGCATCATTGGATTAAACCTAAAATACTGAGAATGCTTCAAATATACTTTAGTCTCTATCTGCTGTAGTGCACCAATACATTTCTGGTGAGGAAGATTGTGGATGGAATATGTCTTCTTCTGAAATACTCATCTGTAGTACAACATTTGTTCAATTGTGATGAAGCCAATATGTCTTTTATAGTTGTGGTTCACTTTTCTTGCCTGTTGGTGATGATTTGAGCTACGATGTTGATAATAATATTACACTTAATAGCTGCAAGTCCTTGTTACTGATATGATCAATGAATCAACTAGAATTTTATCTAAGAGATCAAATGATTTTACTGCTTGCATAATGTACTTTCAAAACAAAACCTTGAGGTAGGATACATTCAATGTATTTGTCAATCTCACTTATCAACCATGCAATTCATTTATGACATAAGGAGGGATGTATGTCAGTAATCAATCTCTCTTTAAAGGTTGATTACCAGCAAATCCTTTGTGCTGAAGTAGTATTTAGATGAAAAAAAACTTTTGAGCTTCAGATGGTAATCACAGCTAGTCCTTTATTCTTCAGATACTTTGACTGTTCTATCAGGATGAACTTCCACACGAGCATATTCAAAATGTTTAATTGAAAACTTAGCAAATAGACTTCACACTGTTTTGTAACTGATCTTAAGAAAGAGGCCTTGAAGATATACATGTACCAAATTCAGGAAGGCATGCAATTATATATATAGAAGAAGATATTGCTTCAGTGCTCAATATACTACTTCAAGTGTAAGCAAGATAATGTTATTTTTGCTCTGCTACTGACCTTTTCATGCTGAATGCAGATAATACTGGGAATATTACCTTGAGGTTCTTTTGCCATAGTTCTTTGATCATGTGGACATGTATCATACTGCTGCTCCACCGATAATGCTTGGTAATTTTTTGATAAGCATGTTGCTTGTACCTAAACACCAATTGATATTACTTTGATAAACCATGCAGAGGTTTCACTTTAGCTTGCACATTTACCCATAATTAAGACATCCTTCATAAATTCTATTATTGAGCTCTCCACTGTTTTCAACAACAATCATCAATATACTGAATCTGATCTTGGCCTCATTAATCTTTTTCTTTTTTCTATCATTTTGTTCAAAGGAAGTCACAACATTTTCTTTTCTAGGACTGCTCCAGAACCATTTCTGCTTTACATACAATTCAATTGTTCTAACATAGTGATCTTAGGGAAGACATCTTCAATTTCTTTCCTAGGACTCTTCATGGGTAGATCACTCAGAAATTTATCACTTACTTGATTGTACTCGTCCAAGGGGACTTTTCATAGATGAGTGATGTAATGATATTAATGATGACAAGCACTTTTCTTACTCATTCTTCTTAATGTGATTCATTGTCAATTCTAGCAATATGATGCACAATGTGATCATCATTTAAGGTGTTGATGTTTTCTTTCTATTACCATGGCTTCTTGTTGCCTTCTCTTCTTCCATCAATCTGTCAGCTAATTAAAACATCAGATAATCTTCTTCCTCTATAGTTCTCTATTAGAGGAATTTCCTTTCACTTCCTGATCTCATAGCTGTTCTCATTTCATGGAGCTCTTCTTAGACTACTTTTTGTGGGGACTACATATGAACTACTCTCCCCCTGGGATGTTGCTTCATATTTATCACTGGTTGGATATTTTCTTTGTTTCCTAGAGTAGCTCCCCCTGAGACTAGGATGTATTCATTATGTTATGGAGATAATAGGCTCCCCCTTTCTCTTTTCCTTCCATACTCTATTGGGGTTCATCATAATGTCTGAACTCCTTTCTGATTCATAGTTTTGTTTGATTGGATTGGATTTCATCATCTATCTGGAGTTATTTAATATATATGGCAGTTTATAGTCTTTTGCTTTGTGACCACGCTTAAGGCATACATAAAATCTTATTTGACCAAGGTGCATTTGAGCTAATGTATAATATTTTGTTCCTCTTCTTGAATACATTTTACAATCAACAATTTTATGTCCAAAATTATTGCATGCATAACAATATCCATGGAAATGATTTGTGTACTTGGTGAAAGATTGTCTTTTCCATTTGCTTGCTAGAGGGGTTCCTCTCTTTTGCTGCATCCTTTGCTGGTTGGACTGGGTTTGCTTTGTCTTACAATATGTTTCAGTATGTCCTGGTTTGTGGCAGGCAAAACAAGTGATACTTCCCATATGAGGAAAGAACCTTCTTTGACATCTTCCAAATTTGTTTAATTCGAGCATATGAGCCTTTAGTAGCTGATTGTTTCATCCTCTCATTCTCTGTTCTTTCATGTTGCTGCTTGTTTTTGTTTGTTTCTTTGCACATATTGTTCTTGCTGGCTTCTTCTTCAGTGGGAATCTTCTGAGCTGCTTCATCTTCCTTTACAGCTTTTACAAAAATGATCTTCTTGTTATCTTCTGCCTTGGACTTACTGGTTTCTCCTTCATATCCTATCCTAGTCTTTATGAGAGGTGACCTTTGTGCATTTAGAATCTGGTCCAACTGTCCAGAGCCTTTCATTAGAGGTGTATTCATTAATAGTTCTCTTTGGGATTTTTCTAAGTTCTTTCTTAGGCTCACTACTTCTTCTTCCAATCTTTCACATTCCTGACTTTTCTCTCTCATTTGTTGCAGTAGAGTGTCTTCTACTTTCTTTGCTTCTTCAAGCTATGTCTTCAGGCCAATAATTTCTTTCCTATCTTCATATTCTTTCTCATCACATATTTGTACCAATCTCTTAAGGTCTTTGTTTTCATTCTTCAATTTTTCTATTTCAGTCAGAGCTGTGTCAAGTTTGGCTTTTTCTTCAGCTGCAATTTCTTCATGGCTCTTACTACCATTCACACTAGCAGGTACCTCATTTGATTGAGCATCTTCTTTTTGACATGAATTTCTCTTTTTCTTAATTCTCTTCTCCTTCTTGACAATGCAATCCTCAGTGTCTACTCCATGCATGAAATGCAGTCTGTCCCAGATTTCTTTTGTTGAAGTTAAATCCATTATTAACTCAAGATCCTTGTTATGAAGATTGTTATATATCACACATTTTGCCTTGGCATTCCTCTGTTGTTCTTTCACCGTGGGGGAGTCTGTGCAGTAACCATCACAAACAAGCTTCCATACCTCAGGTTCATAAGCCAATAATCCTATTTTAACCTTATCTCTCCATTCAGGAAAGTTTGTTGTATTTAACACAGGTACATTTTGATAGTCCATGACTCAACCAGATCTCCTTCAAGCTATTAAGCTTACACCAAAGGAACCAGCTCTGATACCAATTGTTGAACCCTTAGTTAAACTGAGAGGGGGGGGTGAATCAGTTTAACACATTCATGGAATTTTAAAACTTTTTCATTAACACTTGTTTACACCTTCATTTCATGTTCAACTTAACATGTGAGTAATATTAGAATGTGAGCAACAAGCATTAATATAATGTAACAATAGACTTAATATGAGAGAAGCAAGTATTAAGCAGATAATATAAACCTAATCAACACATAAACATCATGCACAGAGACACCAGATATAAGTGGAAACCCATAAAGGGAGAAAACCACATCTTATTATTGTTGTGATGCAAAGGCAAGCTCCAACTCCCTCTCACCACTGATTTTCTGTAGGCACCAACCTACAAAAGGATCCTACCTCAATTCTGCAAGCTACAACTTGCAAGAAAGCTCCAACTCCCATCAATTTTCTGCAGGCACCAACCTACAGGAGGCTCCAACCTCAGTCAGCTACAACTGACATTTTATCAAGCTACAACTTGATGTGGAAGCACCAACTCCAATCTATTTTCTGCAGGCACCAACCTACAGGAGGCTCCTACCTCAGTCAGCTACAACTGACATCTATCAAGCTACAACTTGATAGGGAAGCTCCAACTTCCTTACTCTTTCAAAAGAAAAACACTTGCTAATTTACCTTGGATATTAGCTCTGTTTTGTACCTTCTCTTCTGTTGTTCAACAGTCCTCATATCTGTCCTTATATCATTTCTGCATCTTCTTAGATTCACTATCAACTCCTCCTTCTTCTTTTCTCAGCTCCTCCTTCTACTCTGCCTCATTGCTTCATTTCTGCATTCTCTGACTTTTCACAACATCTCGTTCTGCTCCTCCTTCTTCTTATCTTCTCTGCCTCAATTCCATACTCTGCATTCTCTATATTCACCCTCTCTAACCTCTTGCAGCTTTCTTATTTTCTTCAACTCTCTTCAATTCTGCTGCACACTCTCTTCTTCTCTCACTCTATTTTCGTCAACCTTCTCCCCTTGGATATTACCCTGTTTTATACAAAATAGCTTCATGGTTGTTTGTATTCTACTGGGAATTCGAAATGGACAACCATGTCTCTTTGCCTTCTGCCTTCTCATCTCTTTTATCCACTCATTCAGAAAATATAACTGTAGGTACCAATTTAACATTACAGTGGGATATTTGTTCTCTTCCGGAGACTTGCCAATGCATCACAAACAATAAAAATCAATTACAACATTTACTTTAATAATTTTTAGTTACATCAAGACAAATTTTACTCAGCCCATTTTTGGCTTTTGGTTTTGCTGACTTTGTCTTTTCTGCAGCTGTCAGGTAACTGTTCTGCCTTCTTCTGCTCACTGTCTTCTGCATATTTTCCAGTTTTCGTTGCTTGTTCACCTGTCAAATTCATTCCTGTGCATATTCCTGTCAACACCTGTTCACTGAAATTTTGAATCTGTTGAATATATAACAGTTTTACCAGTTTAGTTCCCAATAACTCTCAAGGTCCTGTGCATATAAAAAAAATTCCTTTCCAAAATTTGATCCAAGTTATTTCCAAAATCTGGGCAGTTCAACATTCCATTTTCTGTGCTGGAAATTTAATTAAATACCCCAAATAAAATCAGAGTCTGGAAAATTCAATGATATATCTGGCTTCCTTAAAATTTTAAATCTGAGATATAAATTAAAACTCTCTAAATGGTCATAAGGCAACAATCTCCACTATGCCTGAAAGTGGACGCACCCGCCTATAATTTCTTATCTGTCAACGTACTCATATAACTTTATAAGTGGAAGATTTATGTGGCTTAACCTTTTTATGAAAATCCAAAGGTTATAACATATTAATAAGCTAACATATCATTCCGACCCATTCAATTTGAATATACGCCAATACACAATCCTTTTCATGTGAGGTTCGGCTTAGTCACAATATATATATATTACCATATGCATATACTCCTTGTTAATAAACCTTTGCATTTAACTCTTTCCTTTGTCTTAGTCGCCAGATTTCATTGTATAAGACCCTTTAATAAATAAAATGCCCTTTCGGGCCCACCATCCGAAAGTTTCTTATGCTCTGATGCGATGAGCCTTCTTCAGAGTTTTCCGATTGCGATTGATCGCAATCGCAAGCTTTATTAACTTGTTCCACTATGTTGGCTTGTTCCGGCGTCCTGCTCTGATTGCGATTACTCCGATCTGATGCGATGCGATTACTCCGATTGCGATTAATCGCAATCGAAACTTTTAATTGAAAGTTCCGATATTCCTATACTCTGATGCTCCGATGCGATTAGGCCGGAATTCAAATACATATTAATCACATTTTATATGCCCATCGGGTCCAGGCTTCAATCGCAATTGCAACTTTTAGTTGCATGTTCCGATATACTTATGCTCCGATGCTTTGATTGTGATTACTCTAATGTGATGCGATTACTTTGATGCGATGCGATTACTTTGATGCGATGCGATTACTCCGATTGCGATTAATCACAATCGCAACTTTTAGTTGCAAGTCCCGTTGCCCTGCTTTCACTCCGATGCGACTGACCACTGTTCATTTAAATGTGCCGATGTGATTGGACCAGAACTTAAACATATAAAATCATAATTTATAGACCCATCGGGTCCGGAACTTCAATCGCAATCGCAACTCTTTGTTTATATGTTCCGTTGCATAGTTTTTCTCCGATGCGATTGGGAAAGGTTCCCACCTTATGGTACTTTGGTTCTTTCGATCATAAAGCGCTCCATATAAATTAATATATATGCTTTGGAGCTTTGTGTATAAGGCGCAATATATGTAATGTGCTGCATATATATATATATATATATATATATATATATATATATATATATATATATATATATATATATATATATAAGCTTTATGTTTCAGCTTTAGTGTATCCTCCAGCATGGGTAACGATTCTCATAATATATACTTTGCTGCTCGGGTTAGGATTCCCCGAATATTGTGTATTCTTCCACCTGGGTTGCGGTTCCCGGAATTGTGTTTATGTATCCTTCCGCCTGGGTTACAGTTCCCAGAATTTATGTTTAGTGTATCTACCAGCTGGGGTAGTGATTCTCGGAATTGCGTTTATGTATCCTCCAGCTTGGGTTACGATTCTCGAAATTTTATGTAGGGGTTCACACTACATATAATGCTCTCCATCAATATTATATTAAGTCTTTGGATCAGACTTAAGCCCAACACTAATATATGTAGTAAAACAACCTTTGTTAATATTGTGGCTTTATCTCTGTTCCACTGATTTCTGGTTCCGCCCTCGTTATATACAAACGATTTCTGCCTCTACCTCTGCTGCTCGACCATTTCATCTCGACCATTTCATCTCTGCCTTTGCCTTCGCTGTGCCTCTACCTCTACTGCTCAACCTTTGCCTGTCTCTGCCTCTACTGCTTGACCTCTGCCTTCACTGTGCAATTCCTCAACATAGTTTAATTAACAAACACCACTTCCACTATTTATTTATATGATTCCGCTTACCCCTGACTGTTCGACATTACAATTAATGCACATCATATTCAATCTTGTTCGACATTTTCTTCCTCTGCTCCTTGACTGATGCTGCTCCTTACTTAGCTTTTTGCTGCCTCTGCTACCTCTCTGTTGCCTCTGTTCCCTGTCTTCTACTTTGCCTTATTGCTGGTTCAGGTGCTGCTCCTTTGTGCTCCTTTGCCATCAATGACAACATTTCCAACAGAACTATGTTTCAATGTACATGTGTTACTTAGCATACCTACCATTACAAGATGAAACTAAATATTTATTCTAATAAATCGATGTGCTGATACTCATGATCACATCTACTCAATCCATCCTTGTCGCTTGATTTAAAAATCATACATTTCTATATCATGTATTCCACCACCATCAATTGGAAGGTATAACCAATACCTCAACACATCATCTAGTCACCCCCCATATGTACCTCGAACATACTACAAGGAAATTCCTTTCTCTACTATATATTACCTTAGGAATCCTCTCCTTTATAGGTGCTCCTCAATATTTGATAGAAGGTTTATAGTCTACAATGGAAATATAAGCAGGGAGACAAGTGGAGATTTGTGTAGTACTATATCCTTTTGTATCCATCAACAATATGGTCTCACACATTAGCTCTGTTGAAATTCACTATCATGTGTTATACAAATTCATAACATGATTTTGTTACCCATTCACTCATTAAAAGTGAATCAATCATGAGATACTAATTCATGGTTGAATCAAAAGGATTATAAAAATATTGTCATACCAAAAGATTCTTCATTCATCATATCCAACCTAGGTATCATTATCATACATGCATTCAATCATAAATAAATAAATGAATATATAGAGTATGCATAAGGGAATTCTTACTCCAATCATTACAAGTCATATATATTAGCATGATTAATTTTCATATTTGGATAGTTTCCTTCAACATTCCTGATGTTAATTGATCACTTGATGTCTCGTGGGAGCTCAGATGATCCCTTAATCAACCTCTTGAAAAGAATCCTATCATCTTTATCCTTTTCACAAGGTTTTATATCATAGGCTACTTCATCATCAACATTTTCAACCATCGTTGAGATATTTTTTTGGAATAAACTATGTGTCAATATTTGAAATGTCCAATGTTTCGAGTGGATACTCCACCCATCATCAAGGAAAAATAAAAATAAAATATGAGGTGGGTTTAGTAATGAAAAGAGAATATAAAGGTGACAAAAAGGAGTTAACCATGAAATAAGAAAATGGGTTCCAAGGAATGGAAAAGATCTTTAAATAATATAAAGAATAAAATATACCTTAGGAGAAATTTGAGGCATAAATTATTAAGAAGCCAACGAAGACAAATATTTATAAACTAATTAAATGTTTCAAAAAAATATTAAAATATGTATTAAAAAATTAAATTATTATCTTTTAAATTCAAGGTATTTTGGATTCATCAAAATTGTTTCAACAAGCCATGTGCTTTGCTGAAACAATGTGGAAAAAATTTCATGTTTTGGAGAATCCTCTAGAATATGGTGCGATAAGAAGATTATGGACTATTTTAGATGCTAGCTAATACTTACAAGAAAACACATCATAATATTTCAAATTAGAATATTTGTGTCAAACCATGATTTTGTGATCAGTAGAGGATGAGAGGATGTTTTGTGCACTATAATATTTGAAGTCAAATTTGAGGAACAAACTTGATAAACATATGGATATATGCCTAAAATTATATGTAACAAAGTATGACATTAACTATTTTCCATATGAAAGAGCACTATCTCTTTGGTGATCATATTGTGATAGAAGGGACAAAGACAATACAACAAACTTGTCTAATAAAATTGATATGGAACATGATATTTTGGAGGATCAAAATTACAGTTCATGTGGAAAAGATTTTGTTCAGAATGAAGCAAATGATGATGAAATTGAGAAGTGGAAAATTGATATACCACAATATTTTATCTATTCCAATATATATGAAGTCCCAAAGGACACTTATTTTGGTATACATGTTCAATAGGTTGTGTAAGAAAAATTGAATGGAATAGTACAAATGAGGTGATTCCTTTTATTTGATTAAATTTGTTGTTCCTCTATTTTTGGTGCAGGTTCTAAATTATTTATCACAACAACATTACTAATAATATATGGCAATTTGACATTGCATTTGAGGTAATAACATGTTCTATACTTTCTATTCTTTATTGTAACATTGAATCCATATTTCCTTGCTGCAATGTTTTTTAAGATTGATGTCTTGATAATTAACTATTACTTTATCCCTTTCTTGTATGTGATAGAAAATGAAGCAATAATTTTATGAGGAGAGGATCGATATTTTGACATAGGTAGAGTCCTTGTATTAAAAGATAAATAAGTACTTTAACACAACTTTTACTAAGCAAGAATGGGTTCATTTCAATTAGATGAGTTTTTTTTTTGTAGCTCCAATACCTTGGTCACTCTTAATGGTTTGTTTGTTTGTTGCATTTGGATCATTTTTCCAAGTTTGAAAATTTTGGATTTATTTTTGTTAAAAATTATGATCTCTTGAATCCTTCTAGTTTTTATTTGATGTTTAATTGATCCTTTTGATAAGGAATGATCTGTTTCCTCTTATTTTATTTATTTAAGGGGTTCGGTTAAAGTTAAAGACCTCTGTTGAGTAAAAATATATTTTGGTTTTTTTTGTCATGTTCATTTGAGACTGGTATGGTATTAGGATTAATATATGACTTCACTTAATATCTAGGCATTCAATACGTTTTCCATAATAATTATTATTTTTCTTTATATATTTGATTATCGAAGAATATGTTTTATTTTATTTTTATTTTTATTTCCTCTCATGTTGTGGTGTCACAAAAGAATATTCACCTTTTAGAATCTACTATTTTATTTTATGTTTTCTTTAAAAATACTTATTGTTTGTTAAGAGAGGAAAATGAGCTCTGCTTAGTTAAGTGAAGAAAAAAATGGTCTATGCACTAGGATCCTATGTGTTCATCATAGAAGTCATATTATCATGAGAAGGACATTCATCTAATGCAATTATACTTTGATACCAATAAAAAATAACATCACATGTAATTAGTTGAGAACGATAGATTTTTTAGTGTAGTACTATTCTTGAAATGAAAAGCCCCTTGATGATCATTGTTTTGTGACATATTATTCCAAGTAATGAACATGCATAGACTAATTTTTATGTTTGTGTTAGATTTTTTAACTCACCCATTGTAGTTTTTTAATGAGTTTGTGTTATTACCTTTTTATTCATCGTGGATAAAATTAAGTTTCAATGCATATTCATCTTCCATTCATTCTCATTTTTTTATTTTGTGCGATTTCAAATAATTTTTTATCAAGTCAACATTATTAGAGTTGTTAACTGTAGAATAAATTGCAACAACGACTACAATAGTTATGATCCAAAAGTAGGCAAAAAGCCTACATATTATGATGAAACACAATATTTTAAAGTTGTTGGTTTATTTGAAGTTGAGGAATTAGAGAAGTATCTACCTTTTAGAAAAGTGATGTATAATAAAACAAAATAATTTTATGTAAATATTCATGATTTTGATATAGCTATTCATAGACCTTATTTTCATGTGAAGCCTATAGAATATGAATTACATAGAATATGGCAGGGTTATCTAGATGCGTAAAGACCAAGTTTGAGCAAAATAATTTATTTGGTTCAACATCAAATGCCTTTGGGCAATTAATTTTCCCTTGGGATGTGATAAGACATTTGTGGTCAAACATAATAAAAACATGAAAAATTAATTTCAAGAGTGTATAGCAAGAACCTAGAGCAACATTACTTGTGATTTTTCTTTTCCAAAACATGGAAAATTGTATATAATAGTTTTTAAATAAATATTTTTCTTATTATTACATATGTTTCTATACATTGGTAACGAATCACTAGTATTTGACAATGTTTTCTAATTTTTTAGAAGATTAATCAATAATTTTCAATACGTTATAACCTAGTGAAAAATTCGGCAATATTTAAGAAAAATTTATAATTTAGTGAAAGATTCGCCAAAAAATTATATATATATATATATATATATATATATATATATATATATATATATATATATATATATATATATATATTATTAATGAAAAAATAGCCAATACATTTGTCTATATACATTGGGGATTCACCCATTTATTATACATATAAATTTTGGGGGTTTCTTAAAATTGTCCTTGATATAAACGTCCTGAGATAGCTTGAGGGCCTCATCGGCCCACGGCTTGAGGTGATCACTCAAAGTATTCTTCCATTTCTGAAGAGCTTCTATGTCATCTGTAAGCGCATGCCTGGTGCGCAGTCAGGCCAAGCGCTGAGCGGGGACTAGAGTGGTCAGTGTAGCCTCCATTTTTTCAAACTCTTCTTCCTTTTGACACAGTTCTTGGTTGATTTCGCGCAGGAGAGGGCCGTGCTGCACCTTGGTCCACAGTTGCATAAATGTTTCCAACAGTTCTGCACCCTGAGCGATTTGACCTGTAATGACATTGGTGGCCTCCGTAACCAGCACATCTCGCTGGGCCCTTACCTCAGGTGTCATTTCTGGCTGTAACTTGGCCTGCAAGGCCACAATCTGCTGTTCCATCTTCGTCTTGACCGCCTGGATCTCGGTCCTTGAGGCCTTTAGCACTAGGACCAACCCGAAGACAGTCCAGTCATCAAAATATACCTCCAAAAACTTGTGGATAAACTCTTTAGACATTGCGACCACCACCCACAAAAAGATGGCAGGGGCATTCTTGAGCCCAAACGACATGACAGTGTACTGAAAATATCCCCATTCAGTGGTGAATGTGGTTTTTATGCGATCATCAGGTGCGATCCTGATTTGATGGTAGCCCAAGAATCCATCCGTGAATGAATATGCTTCCTGCCCTCCCACATTGTCAAGGATTTCATCTGAGAATGGCGTAGGGAAGGGATCATGTATGCAGGCATCATTCAAATTGCGCAGGTCAACATAGATCCGTATCTCTCCCTTAGTCTTTTTCTTTTGAACCACCATAGGACTTACCCAATTTGATTGTTCGACTGGTTCGATGATACCTGTGGCTATCATTTTGTCGATTTCTTCCTTGACCTTTTGTTTGTACTTAGGGTTAAACCGATAAGGGCGCTACTTTATAGGGCGCGCATATGGTTTTAAAGTGATGCGCATGACCCCTAGGTCCCCTGTAATTCCTTTGAGTTTCGAGAATTTTTTCGGGAATAAGTCCTGGTATTCCGTGAGGAGTTTTTCCACTTTTCCTACAGTATCATCACCCCAGTAGTCCTCAATTTAGCTATCTTAGGTTTCTCCTCCATTCCAATGTTTACTTCTCGCATATTTAGAGGCTTAGTGACATAGATGGTCTGCAGTGGGGGTCCAACAACTGCGCGCTCTCCCTTCGACTCTGGGTTAGAGACATTTCGTGGATCTTCATCACACTCTTCTATTGCTAAATTGCGGCAGTTGACAATATCCTGCATATGTGTTTCCCATGTTGGTGCTCCCTGTGCTGCGCAAGGGCGTGATTCATCAAATACTAAGGCATCTATATCCTACAGAGCTTCGTCGAGTGCCTCTGTTCCACCTACTAACCAAAATGTCCCTACAAACTCGTCCTTTAATGTTTCCCAGTGGCGGGTGCGCTGGTGTAGTTCTGCATCTAAATACCACGCAATGGGGATTGGACCCAAGGCATGAATGAAGAGGTGAAACCATTCTTCCGTGGTTTGTTCGCACCATTTCTACATCCATGCAAACAAGTGCTCGCGCGGGTCCCCTAGGCCAAGGAAAGTCTTTATGCGCAGGTGAACCAGAGGTTCAAACCGTAGGACCATCATGTCTCGACACTCTTCCCAATCCTGGAACGTCCCTTTATGCGTGTCCCACCATCTTGCCGGGGTTGCGCACATGGCTAGATTAAGGGCCCATAGCCTTCACTCCTGTGCGAATTCAGCTTCAAATGCTCGCAAAAACTCCCTAATACTACTAGAACCCAAAGTAGGGAATTTCTCTTACCTCTGAGGAGATGCATCAGAATTTATTTGTGATTCTAAGACATCGCAGCGCAGATACATCATGTACCGGATTCTACCAATTTTGTATCTCCCCATCGGAGTCGGAGAAGCATTCACTGTCCTTTTCCCAGCAAAGCACAACATCAACCGTAGGATTGATCCAATCTTCATCCCAAGCGGTTAACTTATAGATGTGATCCACATCCTCTTCTTCACACACTGGTTCTGTATGCAGCTCTCCTTTCGCAGGGTCTAGGGGGACTATCACCCTTGTACCCTCATTCTCAAATACCATGCTTCTTTTCTTTAGGTTGATAATACATCCCATGTATATTGCCCAATCCAATCCTAGGAGTGCAGGATAGGGGTTTTCATCTTCCACAATATGAATGACCTCAAAGTCGGCGTGGGCCGTAACTCTTGTGATATCTATCGTAACTTTTGACAATATTCCCAACAGTACGATCTTCTGCTGGTTGGCCATGCACAGCTGGATAGTGGACCATTCCAACTTAGGCTCTCCCATCCGTTGCCAAGTTTTCTTGGGAAGTAAGTTTGCATTTGATTCTAGGTCCAAAATAACTTGATCCATTTCATAGTCGCCAATCTACGTTGTTAGCCGCATTTCCTGCGTAGTGCATTTCTTATGCTTGTAAAGTTTGTGCACATCCTTAAATTTCGGGGGCGGGTTAGTCCTCTCTGCGCAGCTATCTATTAGTGCTTGCAGATTTTCTACTACCTTCTGGTTGCGTAGCAGCTTCATACAGGCATGAAGAAATGGTTTAACTTCATCGTCTGTTCTCAGGTTTGCTGGGGATTTTGAAGCAAGCGCCTGATCTTTATTAAAGTCATTGCGAGTTGCGATGAAGGTTTCATTTTCCTTCTGTAGGTATAAGCTTTCCTGTTTGATCGCTGCTTTCCAGATAAGAGGTTCAGATTTAGATTTCTCCTCAGCTACTCCAGTAGCCATGCCGCTGCGCATTATGACAATAATACTTGGTCCTTCGTCATGCGGTTCCGCCTTAACCCTCTAGACATTCTGCGTAGGTGTCTGCTGTTTTTCCTGCATTTTTGCTATCAGAATTGGACAATCTTCAATCACATGGTCCAGTTTTCTACAATAATGGCAATATTGTCGCGCAGGGTTCAGACGGTCCCTTGTAAAGTTTCGTATCTCCCCACAGTTGTAATAGATTAATTGTCCTCTTCCCCGACCTGCGCCTCGACCCCTTCCCCCTCCCCCGCCCCTGGCTGGGGAGCCTCCTCTGCTTGAGGGAGATAGTGGTGAAGAAGGGTCAGCCTGTACCCTATATAGGTTTCCTCGATCTATCATAAAGTCATAAGTCCGACAATTATGCCCCATAGAGGAGTCAAATCGACACCATTGCTGCTTCAATTCCAGAACGTAAGCACCAAGACGGGGACAATGGTTAGTATCATGTAGCCTGGCGACACGACAATCAACGCACCATAACATTGGACCAGTTTGTCCCGCAGCCTCTTTAGGACACAATGGGCTAGGTCCCCTAGCTTGCATGTAATATTCCAGCAGAGGACACTGATCCTTGGTATGGCCGGATACCCTACATCTTATGCACCATATGTCTAGACTAGCCCCTTTTCCCCATTCTTTTCAGAGGTTTTTTTTTTCAAGGTGCATTGCCTCCAACTACCCCTGGATCTGCTGTACCCCAAACTGAGCATCATCCCTCAGCGCAGCTTCTAGTTTCATAGAAATCTCCGAGGCCTTCTCCTGCGTTGCGATCAATTGCTGACCCATAGGTCCGCGTAGGTGAGGCAGCAACAATGTGATAAACCATTCATTGTGCTTCCTATCATCATACTTAAATTCCCCATATTTGATAACCTTTTTTGGCTGCTGATCAACTTCCCATACCGATTCAGTGGGTCCCTGTATAAAGTATTTCAAGTCGACCACTATCTGAGAGTAGGACTTAGGCTTCCGAAACTGTTGTTTTAATGTTGTCTTAATTTCCAGAATAGATCGATCTATGTGCTATCCTACATACCCCATATACCAATCCAAGGCCCTTCCTTCAAAGGCAAGTGATAGCTGAGCTCTCTTTACAGTGTCGGTGGCCACATTCTGCGCAGCCCATACTGATTCTGTGACAAACCAAAATCGGTCCATATCTTCATCCCCTACACCCTTGAAGGTAGGTAGCTTCATGTGCATGGCCATATCGTCTTCTGGTGGCGGTGGAGGTATGGGTGAGTTCTTACCCTTATGTTGACTTGAAGGTGGCGTAGCTAGAGGGCTATGCACAACCAATTCCCTTAAAGGACTGTAGACAGATATATCTCCTTCTTGATTAGTTCGGTAGTACTTACCACTTCGTGTTGTGCTTTCGCTCAGATCAGAGGTCATTCACTCGGTGTGGCTGCACATAACGCCCTTTTCACACAGTAATATTTTGATTAACAAAGGCAATGTTTTCAAGAAATTTCCCCGGAAACCCTTGAAGAACCTCCGATCTACCTCAGAGTAGAACACGAACTGATCGATTGCGAATTCTATCACGAATCTGCCCAGCACGCTATCTACCCAGTGATCTATAGTACAGGTGATTGTATTGTCAGTCCTTTCCAGCTATTGAAGCAATTCTCATGTCCATTACGAACCTGATCGTCCTTCCAACATGTTTGGAATTATATGAGCCTTACCAACCACTCCTAAAGCTCATGCGCAAAGGTCACAAAGAAAATTTCATAGACCTTAGTGAAGATGTACTTGTTCGTCCACTTCTCAGCTATCAACTTCGTGCTGTGATTCTCCTTTACAACAAACTCCTGAATCTGTCTTTCAAACCAATCTTAAATTTCCACCCTCTCAAGTCTCCAAGGACCTCGTGGCCTTACTCAATATCTCTCTTAAAATGCTCCTGGTCTTGGAAATGGATCCATTTGTTGGCTTCAGGGGTCTTGACCCAGGTTCAGAGGTTAAGGTTTGCCAAAAAACCCCTATACTACTGGCCCTTTCGGAAATGACCTACTTGCATATACCAAGGTCTCACTCGAAGTAGTATGGGAGGGTGCTGGAACCAAGTTTCCGCACCCTGAGAGAGAGTAGGTAATTCGAGGCAGATTTGTATTATAACTTACTAGGTTTGCCCAGAATGAGTCTATTCGCAGCCCTTTTAACAATGTAATTAGAATATAACCAGAACACAACAATCAGATCTAATCAATTATAGTCGCACCCATGCGCACATTACCGGATACCATCACAGAGCATTTATACTCACAGCTAATAACAAATCACAAATATACTTATGCAAAAACACAGATACATTCACAACTAAATAATCATCACAGATACACTTCAATAGTAAACATAACCGATCCAAATAGCACACATATACTTTAACAATACTTCGCATTCATTAACATTCAGATCCACTTACAACCAAAACCAGCTCGTGCACACATCCTAGCGGGGTCCACACATAGTAGGACTGGGGATATCTGTGCACACAGCCAGCAGGAGTCCTTACCCAAAACAACCCAAAATAGATCTAACAGTTCGCATGTAGCATCAATCTTAATTCATGCCTACCTCTAGACTCAAAATATTCATCTATTTATATCGATGTAGCCTACGGTATCCTGTGGTCTGCAAACCGTGGTTTGTGGACTCTAGGTCTACCCTTTGACCCATTACAACGCGTTCGGGGCTTTGAACCGCCCCGAAACCCCAACGTTAGGCTAATTAATACAAAAAATATATAAAATTCGTAGCTTAGGGAGCACCATTCCAAAAACTAGTGTGGGATCACAGGTCACACATGAGTGAGGGATCTTAGCGACACATTAGTGTGCAACTAATTTTTAAATAAATTGGAAAATTAAATTTTAAACTTATCTCATAACAACTTGTAATAGTTAACTAAGTGTGATAGACTTAGTTATCTCAAGAATTTTGAGTTAAGGGTCAAAGGATAGGCATGTAGAGTGATTCTATTATTTACAGGGTCCAGTTGCAATTGTAGCACTAGTGTGGTGTGAGTGGGATCAATTAACTCACATTAGTTGAATTAAAATCTAAGTAGTTCTAACTGATTGCTGAGCTAGTGGAAGATCAAGTGAATTAAAATAGATTTAATTCAACAGTAGTGATATACCAAGTAACTGATGATTCACTATTAATATTTGCATGCATGTCAATTCTGGTGGAGACCTAGGTGAGACAAAGGTTTAAGACAAGTAAAATATCAATTGTATTTTTTGGCGAACTGCCCAGGTGCATTTATAAAGTCAGAGGAAGGCTCCATAGGGATTTTCCAGTCAAGGAAGGCTAATTATCCTATTTAATAGGGATTAATTTCCTAGGGATTGCGTGAGCAAGGCTGGGCTAAGGAGGGGCTGAGAATTGGCTAAGTGTTGGTCAATTTTACCTAAGAATTTCTACACATTTTTGAGCAGGATCAAAGTGAGACAATCAAGATAATGTAGGATTTTCTCGGTGTCAGAAAGCAATGTATTGTTTCATGATTATTTGACTATGTATAATATATGATAGAGGGGTTTTGAACAGGTGCTTTCCCCAGGTACATCTTGTGTTGTGTGATTGATAACTTCCGTTCTTTTTCTTGCATGTGATTGAACGATCGTGTTTTATATTCCACAAATATCGTAGAAGGATTCATTATCTTTCGTTAGTATGTTTTATGATTGGATTGAGTCCATTGATATAATTTCTACATGGTATTATAGTTGTGTTAGAGATTTTCTACATGTAAAGGGACTTGTGAGAGCTTTGATGACATGTCCATGTTACCATGTGAAGAAATGTTGAAGTTTTAGAAGGTCAAAATTATCCAATTAATCGTTGATGCAAAAATGAAGAGCCTGTGTAGATAGAAGAACAAGATAGTTGATGAACTTGTCCTCTAATTACTAAGATAAATGAAAGTGTATGTCTCCCTAGTTGAGAGGGAGCTTTAAGAGAAGTGAATGACCTGATGAAAAGGAATCGAGAATGTTTTTGGAGAATAACTGAAGCAATACTAATGGTTATTCATGATTGATAACGTTATGAAAAAAATTTGGATGTTTTTGGAAGAAATTGCTAAGGTTGATTTCGGTGCTACTGAAAAGTTGAAGAAGAAAAGCTTCCAAGTAAATGTGTTTGATATGATGATGATCTAAGTATCATCAAAATAATAAAGAACCCTGAATGTTTGTGTTAAATATGTATAATAAAAGTTTATTACTAATTGGGGTTGTGTTTATGAAAATCTCTCCATAAGAAGGTTGAATGTTTGAAGCATGCTTGGTTTGGCAGATACATTTGGTTTATTTGATAAGGAGAGATGAAGCATCTTTGGGAAACAAGATGCTTGGGAGGAAATTTGGCCGACCTGGGATGATGTCTAAATCCTGAAGTAGGGAGGGTGGAATTTTTCTTAGAGCTATGACCTTTGATAAAAACCTAGATCCATAGGTTGGTGTTAGAACAAAATCCTGATGGTACCTCTAGAGGCTGAATCTTGGAACACTCCTTAGTCCCACCCGGTTAGATACCCTGGTCAGGTATCTAACCTGTAGCACTATGTGTGTTGTGACTCTTCATAAAGTATATCATTTTGATATATTCCAAGTACCTCTGTATATATGTAATTATAAATACCTCCCTATTTAAGAGGGAGTGTTGAAGAATGTAACTAGTGTCGGTCTTCATAATTGTATTTTTCAAAAGAAAACAAATTTTTATTATTTTTTTATTAAAGAAATATTGAATTATTAATGCATAGGTTTCATACTTGGGTCAATAGTAAAATAGGTCAAGCCTCCACTGTAGGTTTCTATGATTTTGAGTCAAAGTCAAAGTCATTAAGAGACCCTTCTTGGGCTCCTCAAAGTCAAGAAAAAAAATTGATTTTACGTGTCCTATATGTCCTCCACCAAGTCGACTTCCTCTCTTAACAAGTCGACCTCAATCACTCAGTCAAGTCAGCCTTATAACATAGACACCACCACCATATATATAGTTATGCTACTTGAACAAGGAGATTAGAAGATAAAGTCTATCAAAAATAATAAGTACGAAAAGTATCCAAGAATAAGTTGTGTGAAGTTCCCAATCTTAAAGTGGAAGTGTAAAAATTTTGGGAGTTGAATTTTTTCCATTAATTATAGGGCCGAAGGTACAAACTTAGCTATATAAGTGCAATGTAGGCGATATTTCTTAAAGGAGAAAGCTTGCTTTGACTTGAACGAAAAATTATATAATATGGAAGCTAACTTGGTGGAGTGTATCTTTGTCTAGGTCGAAAGGGTCTTGCATTGTATCATCTTGATTTAATAGTGGAAGAGTCAGACTAGATTTTCCCCTAGATAGGGGTTTTTCCCTGGCTGAGAGCCTACATCTTGTGTCCCTTGTTGTGACCTTCATTGCTTGGAATTTGTATTGATGGAAGAAACATAATAAATTGAAAGAAGAACTAATAAGAAGAAAAGAGAAATCACAAGAAAATGTCAAAGCCTAAGAGAAATCTACCTAAAGAACCTAATCCATATGATTCCCTAGATTTCTCAACACCTTCTACCCCTATTGATTACTAAGAGACATATCCTACAATGCGATCATGCTTTTTTTATACCAAAGTTTCAATAACTTCTTTTGTGCATTAACAATAACCATACCCATAGAATCCATGCTCGAGTAAACAGGGTTTTCCACATAAGATGAAAACCTTTAGTAGCCACTCACACAACCAAATCAAAGATCACAACACCAATAATTTTACATGGTTAAGAACCCCCAAGAAGGAAACAATACAAGCCCCAAACAACTTGAGGCAATTTTATTAAGAAAAAAATATTTTACACAAGAGAGTTCTCACAATTGATCATCATCCATGAGCCTCCATGCCATTTAAATTGAGGTCACGGACCAATCAAGTGTCAAGCCATCGATAAAAAATTGTTAATATCAAGAAAAATATAAGCCTTTAGATCACTTTATGTCTAGAACATATCGTGACTGTCGAACTACAATGCAACTAATGCATACTAAATAAACACACTATGAAAAACACTTTCACATAACAAACACATTAGACCAAGTTGAACTTAACTAACACCCCCCCTTAAAAAAAACGTGGGATAGGATTAAAGGATTTACAAAGGTGACACAATAGGAGAAGGAAGGAGAAATTAGAGCATATATCCCCTTAATGACACCTTCTTGAACTCCTCATAGATCAAAGTTTAGAAAACTTCACTTTTGTGAGAGATCTTTTGAAAATTTCTACAACGTGATCATCTGTAGGGAACAAAAGCACTTCAATAACTGATCATGAAATATTTTTTAGATGAAGTGAATTTGTAGTTCAATGTGTTTACTGCATTGATGTTGAGTTGGATCTTTGGCGAGATTGATGGCACTCTGATTGTCACACCATAGGGTGTTCAAATGTTTCCGCTAGAATCCAAACTCTAAAAGGATCTGTCCAAGCCACAGGGCTTTTTGAATTGCATTAACCATTGTTTGGTACTCTACCTGTACCGAAGAAATAACAATAACTTGTTTATTTTTACAAGACCAAGTGACATGTATATAAATATTATTGAAAACATAACTTGCAGTAGAGTTTCGATCATTAGGGTCACCAACCCAATATAAATCAATGAAACCAACCAACAAAGAAGTTCCCCTGTAAACTATAATGTATCTCAAACTGAACTGTACCCAAAATATATCAACATATCATTTTTGTTGCTTTCTAATGACTTTCATAAGGTGTTTGCGTATATCGGGCAACAAGACCAACAACAAAGTAAATATCAGGATGGGTATGAGTCAAATATATGAGGATACCAACTAAATTATGGTACATAGTGGCATCAACTTTGGTTTTAGTGCAGGTGGCAATAAGTTTGAATCCAAACTAAAAGGGAGAAGTGGTTGGTTTATAATATTCCATGTGAAAATGATGATGAAGGTCATATGCATATGTAGACTGGGAAAGTAAAAATCCTTCATTGGTTTGCAATACTTGGAGACAAGGAAGTAATGCAAATATCCTAAATATATCATTCCAAACCTCTTCTTAAGGTTTGAATTCACATGGGTTAAAAGTTTCGGGTCACTACAAGTGAAGATAAGGTCATTAACATAAAGAAAAAGAATTATGAGATAGCTTCCTAATTTCTTGGTGTAGACAATGGGGTGAGAATGACATCTAGAGAAGTTGGCGCCAAGATGAAAGTTATCAATTTTTGCACCAAGATTTAGGAGCTTGTTTAAGACCATAGAGTTATTTCTTAAGGAAACAAAGAAGGTTGGAGTCACTTTGACCATATCCAGGAGTTTGTTCCATGTGTATTTCTTCTCATAGATCTCCATGTAAGAAGGTGGATTTAACATCCATATGATGGACCTCCCATCCACGTTAAGCGAAAAGGGATAGAACAAGGTGGATGGATTCATTTTGTGCTAGGAGAAAAGGTTTCATTGTAGTCACTTCCTTCAACTTGAGAGAATAATTTAAAAACTAATTGAGCCTTATGTATTTCAACACTTCTATTGGATGGATACTTAGTTTTGTATACCCATTTACATTTGACAAATTTTCTTCCTTTTGGAAGAGTCACAAGGTTCCAAGTATCATTCGCCATCAAGGAACAATATTCTTCATTCATTGTTGTTTCCCAATATGGATGGATTGAAGCTTCTACAAATGTTTTCAGATCCTGACTCTCTAAAACTTGATCCAAAAGAGAGGAGGCTCACTAAAACTGTGAAAAAGTACGATGTTGATATGTGGGATCACCAACGATGTCACCGATTTCTTGATGTGTTGAAAAAACCCATTTGGGAAGTTGTGGTGCCAGTACAAGTTCATGTTCGATGGAATCATCTGGAGGGAAGTGAGAAGGTTTAGGTGGATTTTCATCCTTAGAGTCATCATTTGATGAAGAAACCAAAACAGGAAGATAAGGTGGCAAGAATTCCAAAGATGTCTCTCAAGCTGAAAATGGCACACATGTCGAATTAGACTCGTAGTCCAAGATATTTTCATCAATTTTAACATATATTATAATGATTATTCCAATTGAGTGAGGTTTAATAAGTCTATAGTCTTTTACATATTCATAATATCCAACAAAAATACAATTCTCACATTTAGGTTATAACACTCTTTTTTTCGTCATAAATGTGAGCCCATGCTACACTACCAAATATACATAAGCGGCTTACATCTAGCTTAATGTTTGTCCATGCTTATTCTGATGTTATATTACTTAAAGCCTTTATGGGAGTACAATTTACTATTTAATCTGTGCATTAGATTAATTCCATCCAATTATGAAGATTTAATCCCTTAGATTGGATCATACAATAAATTATTTCCTTTAATGTATGATTTTTTAATTTCATTTTAGCAACACCATTTTGTTGTGGTGTATATAGAATAGTATGTTGCATTTGAATGCCCTATGTAGTGTAGTAACTTGTGAATTTATTGTTAACATATTCATGTCCATTATTTGTTCTTAACCATTCTTGTTGATGTCCAAATTATTTTTATACAAGGGCCTTGTAGGTCAAGAACAAGTCAAAAACTTTGCCCTTAAGTTTTAAGAAATAAACCCAAGTATGTTTGGAGAAGTCATCAATGAAAAATAAGAAATACTTGAACATATAGAAGAAAGGAGAAGGAAGTGGACCACATAAATCACTACGAAAAAGTTGTGAAGGGGTTGAGGCATGCCAAGAGGCACAATTTTAAAAACTATCCCGATAATGTTTCTTAGAACATAACCGACACAAACACCATCAATAAGAAATGAGAGGGAGACAAATTTCCATATCTTGATTACATATTTGTTGTTGTGAGTGATAGTTTACTTGACAAAATTTCCAATGCCAAAGTTTGCTCAAGTTATTGTTGGAATTATGGCTAATGTGTTATCCTTGATAGAAACCTACTTGATACATATGTAATTGATGTCAACGATGATAACATGATGTGTGTAAAACTAATGCAGATTGGTACATATGCTACAAAAGTTGTAGATAGAGAAATGGCAATTTAATGACAGATTGATGACAAAAGTAAAGGTTGAGAAAGTATATACGGATCCTATGAATAAGGGTCACGTACATACACATGTATTGTGAAGCAAAGTTGCGTACAAAATCCACACCATGGTAATCTAAATACTAGGGGTCTTTACCATGGTATTAGACAATAGTAATTGGAGCAACAATGGTTATTTGATCCCATCAAAGAATGTTAACAAAATTACCAAGGGATTTAGCTAAGGTATTGACTAAGGCTAAAACTATATAAGGAGATGGAGATCAAGGGGTTACGTGTGCAAGTAATGAGTTTGTAACAACCCTGGTGAAAATTCCATGTAATAAAAGTTAATAAAGGCAAAATAATAACCATATTTATTGGGACACTTATTCCAAGCTGAATCTTGGGCAAGACATCCTAGTGTTGATGTTCATTTGGTTTATTATGGATAAGGAAATTGGAAAAGGAAAAGTGGCATTAATTGACATTTTGTTTATGAAAATAATGGAAATTAGGAGAAAAAGAAGGTGAAAGGTCACAGGTTGCATGTGAGGAGGAAAATGAAGGAAACTAATGGAAAATGAAGAAATTAGAGGCCTCATTGATAAAAGGCTTATGAGGATTAGTTGGTACCTTTTTTTCAGTTCAATTTTGGAGCTCTCTCTCTATTCTCTCTCTCACACACTCTTGGACACTTAGATTTTTCTTGGAGCATTTCAGCATTGGATCAAGAAAGGAAAATAAGATCAAGAAAGGAAGAGCATGATCAACCAAATGCAGTAGGATTATTTGCAGGTATCGATTTGCACATGTGGTTTCATTGCTGTTAGTGTTAGAATTTTCATTCTACCATCAGTGATCAAAATAATCTTTTCATATTAATTTTAGGGGTCCCACTCAATTTTTTTATTATCATTCCACTAGGTCATGCAAAAAATTCACTCACTGGTGGTAGCCCTAGTCATAAAACCTAACTCTCCCTCAAAAATTCACATTTTATGGCCCACCTTCATGTCTTGCTAAGCATAAATCAGTCTTGAAAGCTCATTTCACTATGTCATTATGTCAGTCAAAGTCAACATGGAGTTTGGTCATTCAAGGTCCATTTAGGTCACTAGGTTTCATTTTCCAAGGTTAAATAATACTCCTCTTCATCTCAAATAAGGTCAGTAAAAGTGTGAGAGTGATTGAATAATACTTATTTATCATTTGAAGAAGATTTCTCAACATGTAAATATGATTTTAAAGGTTGTAGTCATGGTTTCAAAGTATGATTTTCATACTAAAGTGTAATTTTATTCAAAACAGAGATGTAATTTATTTTTATTTTTTTATGTAATTTTATGCTCATTATATGTAATAAGTATTGTCCCAAGCTGCCAACTCAAACTCATATGCCAAACTAAATATCAACAAAGTCAAAATGTAAAGAATGCCAAACTCCAACACATCAACCTGCAAAGAAGAAAATCAAAGTGAAAATGGTATTCATCAAAGTTTTCAAAGGTGAAATGAAACATTAGAAAAGTGGGGTTTAAATTAAAAGATCAATTTCATTC
Organism: Pinus albicaulis; assembly: GCA_034641835.2. Lineage (NCBI taxonomy): Eukaryota > Viridiplantae > Streptophyta > Pinopsida > Pinales > Pinaceae > Pinus > Pinus albicaulis. The sequence goes on along the minus strand of CM076579.1, from coordinate 946,992,823 downwards.
AAGTTTTAAAGCCTTATTGACATCAAATCAAAACTCATTTGTCTTCTACCATCGTTGAGCACACTACAAGAGGGAAAAATTTCAAATTTATGGGCGAAAATTTGCAAAAAATAGAGTAGAGGGCACACTCTCTTCTGCGAGGGCGCACTCTCTTCTACTAGGGTGCACTTGACCAGGAAAGCCAGAAACTCATTCAAATTGAAAAAAAACACTTCCTAATATTCAACAACGTTTTTTTCGACCTCCAACAAGTGAGTGAAATCTAATTCCATCAATTGTCATTTCCATCAAGTTCATTTATTGGGTTTAATTTGTTTAACAATTTGGCATTTAAATCATTTTAAAACCCTAGTATCTCCCATTGCACTCTTAAATTCCCCAAATTGAATCTCCCTACACCTTCATACCCTTCCTACATTGCAGAATACCCAATCCTAAAACCCCTGTATTACAAATTCCATTTCCCCAACCCTTTTTCCCAATACCCTAAGCCCTAGGTGCTACGACTACCTAGGCTCCTAATGCCAAAACTGTAAAAAATTTCCCATCCTAAAATTCCACCATATCACTACTCCCTATCCCATTTCCAATTTCATAAATCCCTAGCACTATCTCCCTCAATTTCCATTTCCCATTCCTCATTCCTAAGACCACTTTCCACCATCATCAACTTCCCTAGGGTTTTGACTTTAAAAAATCATGGCTGAAGAAGAGAACATATCATACAATGAGGGAGAAGAAAGAGAGGCTAGAAGGCCACATAAAGGGGGAAGAATACTCAGACTTGAGCCAAAAAGTACTAGAGAACTTTTGGCATCTCCTTTAATAGTGACATGTTTCAAACATGTTGGGTGTTTTGATTTCTGTGAGAAAATTCAGAGGGTCCAACACCATGCCATGTTGACCAGGATTTTCATATCCAATATCCGTGACAACCAAGTTACTCTAGCTGGTGTCACCTTTACTGTGTCAACTGCCATCATTTCAGCTGCCACCGGGATCCCAAATTTTGGGGAAAAATGGTTCAAGCACAGTAAATTGGAGGAACACTACTTTGAGCCTTTCATGAAACCAAGATATAAGAATGAGAAAAAGAGGTTCTTCCATTTTTCCTACCTCCTGGACAGATATGCACCAATGATGAAAGAAATCATGAAATAATTTTCATGTGAAGGTAGATTTTCAAGACTTTATACATATCACATCTGACTCTTAATGCATTTCACTAGGGTAAAGCTACTCAACATACCCTACTACATTTTCCAGAGCATTGAGAAGATGACACTTATTGTCCAGAAAAGGGAGTATGAACATCAAATGAGAAGTCTTTTCCATCATTCCCTTATCAAAATCATAGTCCTCTATCATCTCAATGAACTAAATATTGCATGGAGTACCTTCATAGCCAATGATATATTCAAAGAGACATCTACTCAGCATGCACAAAATGTGTTTTCATCATCTCAACCATATACTCCCATCCCTCCATCTCAGCCCATAGCACATTCATCATCATCAGATTAGTCCCCTTCACCCATTTCACCTCTTTCATCTCCATTTCATCATGACATTGGATCACCTAGCAGGATTGAGGTCAGTGAGCCTAAGAGGGCTATTATGGTTGAGGTTGAGCCATTTCCAAAAACCTACCAGAGAGGTCATAGGAATGTTTTTTATCCACACATAGTGGAAGGGGCCATGCCTTCTACATCAATAAATTAGGTGGACAAAGGCAAAGAAAAGGTGATTGAGGCATAAATTCAGCTAGAGGTTAGACATGAAGAAAAACTCCATGAGACTGATCATGATTTTGAGCTTGTTGACAAAAGTGAGGATGATGATGATGAAAAAATCAACATAGCCATAAAAGGAAAGGATACCAAGATTAGAGAGCTGTAGGCTAATATTGAAAGGGCCAAGTTTGTCATAAACTTCCTTGAGTAGGAGAATAAGCAATTGAATACTAAACATGTCATTAATGAAGTCAAGTATATCACTGCTCAAAGGGAGGAAGAAAAGACCAAATTTATGCTAGATGAGATACTTCAAAAGTATGGGTTGCTTGATGAACAAAATGGACAAGCACCAAGAGGCAGACCTAGAACTAGAGGGCTGAAAAGAGCTCTAGCTCTAGAAAAACAAAAAGAGGTTGAGCTTGCTAATCAACTAACCCTAAATGAGAAACTTGCAATGGTTATCAATGAAAATAGGGAGCCATGGCTTGATAGAGCCAATCAAAATTTTGAGAAGCTTTTGGCAAAGGTTAACAGAGATAATGATGCGTTGAGGAGGAAGGTCAAGCATCATGCTCAAAAGGAGAAAATTGCAATGGCCAAACTCAAAAGAGCCAATGCAAATATTGAGGCTTTGACCATGCTGGAGGAGAAAATAAAGTTATACATACTTGCAGGGGCTTCACTCCAAGCCTAGCCACACCTCAACAACACTCTCTCCACCAATTTTGAAGGCATTTGACCCATTTTTTCAAAATTTGTGTTTTTTTTATGTTTTCCTGAATAAGTTCATGTCAACATGTAATATCCCAAATTTGGAATAGCTGGCAAGGCTGACTGGAAAACGTATTTTCCACGAATGGCTGCTATAGGATTTTAAACCAAGACCTGGATCCCTTATATCAATGCATCTAAGACTGAAATCTAAGAGGAGGCTCAAAAGAAATCCCTCTAGGTGGGTTAAACAGATCTCCCACACCTAGTTGTCTTCAGAAAGTGCCTGATGAAGGGACTGCAACAATTCTTGAACAAGAGATGGAACAACAACATTATTTTATTAAGCTTGGGCACATAAAGATTCAGATAGCCAAAAAATGTATATTATAGCAGCAATGGTATTCAAATCCTTTAGGAAAGAGTCACTCAAGCAAAGCAATGCAACCTCAAAGGGACATGTACATGAAAATAGAGAAACACTGCTACACATGTATTTATGCAGGCTAAGAGGACGCAATTTATAAGAGATACTGCATCATAATAGATGGTAATAGAATGATATGATAATATGTGTCTCAAGAAATGTGGGGGAGCAAGCTCTCAACCCCTGAAAACAATAATACAACAATCCTTGGAAGGATTGGCTGAAATATACAAAAATGGAAAAATGCCAGAGTTGCAGGGTAGCAGCTGCAACTCAGAAAATGGAACTGGATGGAGAAGACTGAAGATGCTGCATTTGATGTCAATATCTCCTTCAATGGATCTTCCAAGTGAGAGGCTGATCCTATCACTGAAGATCTCACCCTCCAATCAATACTGCAAAGCCCACAGCAATTGCTCACTAGAAATAACGCAGTCACTGAAGAAAACTGCGCTGTAGGGGCAAGGGAATGAGTTGGCCCAATTCCAAGATCTGCAATAAGCTCCAAGGGCTCCCAAAATGATCTCTCAAAGGAAAGAGAGAGTCCTCCTCTGAAAAACAAGTGATGGAAGTGGTGTTGTGATCCCTCACTGCAACACCCTGCAACACAACATTATTCTGCTGCAAAAATAACACTGTACTAGAGGAGGATGCTTGGCCTCAAGCCTGGATGTGAGGAAAATCTGTACAAATCCTTCAAGAGGCTTCTCAAGAAAGGAGAAGTATTCCTAAACAGGAAATCCTTGTGCAAATCAACACTGCAACTCTGCTGAACAATAGGAGAATGCACAAAGTATAAACAGACAAAGAAATCAATAATCATATTCATGTGAAACAATGGCTGCCTTGCCCTCCTTTTAAACACATGAGAGCTCCCTCTCCATGGGTCCCACTCTTTAGGTTTTCCTCCATCAAGGAAACTTCCCTCCTCTTTCTCTGCGCTGTCCCACAAGATGCTCTCCACCTCATACCTCTGCGCTGTTTAACTTGGTCAAACTTGACCTAGCCTTCTTGAAAATGTCTCCTTTCACACATGAGGGTGTGAAATATAGTTCCACTGATGATCCCATTTCATAATAATAGGGATTTTATCCATGTTTTTATTATGAATGGGCCTTCTCACCTAATTATTCAACTCCTAAGTGAAAATAGCAAAAGTTAATATTCCAATTTATTGTAGGAAAATTTTAGAATATTACAGTCCTCCCCTCCCAAATGTTGCTTGTCCTCAAGCAACTGCAAGGATAGAATTGAGAAGTTTCCCTCAAGGCATGGAGACTAAAAAGTGTTGGGAAAACATCTTCTCCAAATGGATCCTCCATCCCCAAGCAATCATCCAGACAAAATGAGTCACCTCCCAAATGGAAACTCCTGAAAATCTCCTTCCACCTCAAGCTCTGGAAATGAAGGTGGGCTGAAAATCTGAACATGGTAAGCATCACAGCCTACCTAATTCTGTCCTTCTCTCCACTTATGGTAAGTGTAGAGCATGTGTTGATCCTGGGCTGCAAAAGTATTTCCCTCAAGTGGCAAAGTGAAGAACAATCCTCCAAAGATTCCTCCTCCAACATTGAAGAAAAAGCTGGCCCAAAATGTTTCATCCATGATGAATAGGACATGATCATCATAGAACATCATAATGAGAATTTTTTTGAAGGTTTTACATGATTATACATGATACAAATAATGTCTCAAAAGGACACAACGCAGTCTCATCCACTGCAACTTCACAAAATAGTATGGCAAGTAATATACAAGAATCATCACATCTACTAATGAATAGTAAATGGCTGAATGTGTCAACAATAAATGATAAAATACTTGCCCATGGTTATACAATGGATGGCTATCAAACTTATGGCCCACCCAGAAAGAGAAAAAATGTGTGGCTGCGGTGGCCATATCTCCTCCCATGCTCCCATTAGAACATGTAGTGAAAAAAATGTGGGAATTCTCTCCCCTCAAGGACACATCCAACTCGTGTCAATCTCCCAATCATGCTCTCAACAAGAATAGAAAAAACATCAGAAAATGAAGGCATGATCAGTACAGGAGTGAAGGAAATACTGATGGCTTCATGTGGTGCTTGAAGATACCAACAGTCTCCTAAACATGTACAGTGTAGTTTTACAAACTGTTGCTTCGACAAGGTACAAGGAAAAATGTTTCTTTTTACATGGTCAATCATGCATGTATTCATATGGTAAATGTTTGGGTGCAACAAATGAACATACATGTGATGATAAAACACTTTCCCAAGGCCACATAAAAGATGGCTGCCTCCATCATATAGTTGGGCCCAACAATGATCATGGAGCAAAGTGAAAAGCTTGCCCTCCTGTGGAGAAATGCACTGCATAGTAATGGTAAGAGTAAAAAAGTTAATGAATGTAAAACAAAATTCTTACCATATGCTAGAAGTAATATGGTACATGGATCCACGAGTAAGTCCTCCATAGTGTTTTGGCATGCTATGAGGGTGAATGAACCATGTGCTGAAAGAAGATAATCCTCCTCATGCTTGGAGATCCAAGTCAAGAAGAATATGTCATAGTGATAGATGTCTCTATCCATTACTCTGCCATCCTCACCTCCTCTTTTTTCACCAAGTGCATCCAATGTGAAGTGATCCTGGGGACACTCCATCCATAAATCCCCCCTCCAAATTGACAGCGCTGTGAGCTCATGCAAATAGGCTCTTGTCAATACCAAGCTCTGTTCTTTGACATGCTCCTTGTCAAAGAATCCTCTAGTAATGCTGCTGCAAATATGGAATATCTCCCAAGATGGAAGTGCTTCCAAATCATCCAAGGCCAAGGAGTAGCCCTTTTTCACCATGAGAGTGCCCTCTCCTACTCCTGCAACATCACACAACATGTGAGAGTAATTTTTCCCTTGCTCTCTCAAGCAAAACTCAAGCAACCCGAGTGCTTGCTGCCTCCTTATGCTCCCATCATACAACTTAGGTGATGAAGAAATAATGAATGATATGTGTGTCACATAAACACCATACTTCCCAATGATGCAATCATCCTGCGACCTCTCCTCCATCTCCATCCCCTTAGGAAGAGGACATGCCAAGTGATGGCCAAACTCCTTCAAGAGTAACCAGCGCAGCCAAGCCTCCTGCTGCCCGGTGTCATATATTTGCAAGTAGCATCCCAACTCCTTGCTCATCAACCACATCCACTCAATCACTTGTGGATGCCTCCTTCTTCTCTTCATATTGGTATTCCTCCCATGAGGGCTACCATTCTTCCAAATCAGATTCCTGTCTTTGCACCTCATGGGATTTTGAAATGCAACCTTTTCAAGGATCAATTTGATCCCATAAGGACCCAAATAGGTGGTAGGAAAAAAACTCCCATAATGATGTCTATGGCTCAAGGAATGTCCAACACAATAATGAGAGATGTTATCCATCCTAATATGTCCTCCATCTTCTATCTGCTCCTCCTTGAATCCATGCAGATTGAAGTGTGAGAAAAGAATAAAATCCTTGCACTCCCTGATGTGTTGAAGTGCACCTCTAATGAAATCTCTCCATGAGATCTCCCTCTCAAAAATAGTCCTCCAAAACCAATGAGGTCTTGGATTTTCTGAAAGTAGAAGTTTCTCTTTGAGCTGAGAGGAGCTCATTGAGAAAGGGTCATCTAGAAAGGAGAAAGGGTTTCTCACTTAAATATGTCTACTATCTTCCATATTTCCCTTCAAGTATTCAAACCCCAACCTAAAATGTGATATGAAATCCAACAATGGCTCATGAGGATGATGGTTTATTTCCTCCTTGAATGTTCCCATGTTGCACATCGCAGTGAAATCATGTTGCTCTAAAGTAGCAGTGTGATTTGACCCCTGGTCATGTAAAAGCAAATTTCCATAACTATCAAAAGAGTTTGCTGCAACAATGTATAATGGAAATTCATTCATACCTTGATGAGATTTTGGAATGTATTGTAAGGCTGCAAGAGTTCCTTCCTCCAATGTGTTGGCTGCCCCAACTATTGATGCATGTGGCTCCTCCTCCATGAGTGTGACAGTGTTAGTACAAGGCTCCTCAAGTGGTGGTGTGAGATTTTCCTCCTTTTTTCTTTCTCCATCAAATGTTTTGATCAACCTTTGAGTGAACTCTACAAAAGTTTTCACCCTTGCATGGCTCAAGTGGCTAAAGCACCCAACATAGGCTCCACCCTCCAAGTGCAGCACTGAGATCTCAACAAATTCTTCCCCTGCTACAGGATGTAGTAGGAAAAGTGCTTCCAACTTCCTCACCCAAGCTTTTGCTGTAGATGACCCATCAAAGGTAGATAACAAGAATCTATTGCCTTTGATTTATATTCTACTGCAGGGTCTCTTCTCTTCCTTCAACTGGATGAATTGTGGAAAAGCTAGAGTCCCCTTGAAGGCTCTAGGTTGAGATTTTTACTCAACAAGGTAATCACTTAGAATCTGATGATTCAAGTGTCTTTCATGCTTGATTTCTTCTTCTTCATGAGAATAGGAAGTGCATGGTCCTTCCTCTTCTTTTTTCTCCTCCTCTTTGGAGAGGCTCTTCTTATTTCTGAACACTGATGAGAGTAATCTCTTCTTCTTCATAATTCTGATCTTCTTTTGTCTTCTTGGGCTGAGACTCATAGGCTGAGCCAAGAAAGCAGCTCTGTTACCACTGTAATATCCCAAATTTGGAACAGCTAGCAAGGCATGACTGGAAAACACATTTTCCAGGAAAGTATGCTACAGGATTTGAAACCAAGACCTGGATCCATTAGATCAATGCATCTAAGACTGAAATCCAAGAGGAGGCTCAAAAGAAATCTTTCTAGGTGGGTTAAACAGATCTCCCACACCTAGTTGTCTTCAGAAAGTGCCCAATGAAGGGACTGCAACAATTCTTGAACAAGAGATGGAACAAAAAATTTATTTTACTAAGCCTGGGCACATAAATATGCAGATAGCCAACAAATTTATATTATAGCAGCAATGGTATGCAAATCCTTGAGGAAAGAGTCACTCAAGAAAAGCAATGCAACCTCAGAGGGAAATGTACATGAAAATAGAGAAACACTGCTACACATGTATTTCTGCAGGCTAAGAGGTCACAGTTTATAAGAGACACTGCATCATAATAGATGATAATAGAATGATATGACAATATGTGGCTCAATAAATGTGGGGGAGAAAGCTCTCAACCCCTGAAAACAATAATACAACAATCCTTGGAAGGATTGGCTGAAATATACAAAAATGGAAAAATGCCAGAGTTGCAGGGTAGCAGCTGCAACTCATAAAATGGAACTGGATGGAGAAGACTGAAGATGCTGCATCTGATGTCAATATCTCCTTCAATGGATCTTCCAAGTGAGAGGCTGATCCTATCACTGAAGATCTCACCCTCCAATCAATACTGCAAATCCCCATAGTAATTGCTCACTAGAAATAACGCAGTCACTGAAGAAAACTACGCTGTAGGGGAAAGGGAATGAGTTGGCCCAATGCCAAAATATATAATAAGCTCCAAGGGCTCCCAAACTGATCTCTCAAAGGAAAGAGAGAGTCCTCCTCTGTTAAACAAGTGATGGAAGTGGTGTTGTGATCCCTCACAGCAACACCCTGCAACACAACATTATTTTGCTGCAGAAATAATGCTGTACTGGAGGAGGATGCTTGGCCTCAAGCCTGGATGTGAGGAAAATATGTACAACTCCTCCAAGAGGCTTCTCAAGAAATGAGAAGGATTCCTAAACAATAAATCCTTGTGCTAAGCAACACTGCAACTCTGCTGAACTGCAGGAGAATGCATAAAGTCTAAACAAACAAAGAAATCAATAATCATATGCATGTGAAACAATGGCTACCTTTCCCTCCTTTTAAACACATGAGAGCTCCCTCTCCATGGGTCCCACTCTTTAGGGTTTCCTCCATCAAGGAAAATTCCCTCCTCTTTCTTTGCGCTGTCCCACAAGATGCTCTCCACCTCATACCTCTGCGCTATTTGACTTGGTCAAACTTGACCTAGCCTTCTTGCAAATGTCTCCTTTCACACATGAGGGTGTGAAATCTAGTTGCATTGATGATCCCCTTTCATACTAAGAGGGATTTTATCCATGTTTTTATTATGAAGGGCCTTCTCACCGAATTATTCAACTCCTAAGTGAAAATAGCAAAAGTTAATATTCCAATTTATTGTAGGATAATTTTGGAATATTACACAACAATTTGGTCACAGCGTTGCACACTTTTTTGAGGCATACAATGGCTAAACAAAGACAACCATTGGATTCATAATGATGAAGACATAAACCCTAAGAATTTTCTAAGGTTTTTGAGACAAACTGGTCAGTGAGAAGGGAAAAAAATACCCTTAAAATCATGTTTCTGCCCCTATTTTGGCCTAGGCTCTCCGCACAGAGCAGTCTTGGGAGAATGAAGTTTTGACAGGGAAAATGAAGTTTTCCCTGACCTTCATTTTGGAAGTTGATGGCAGATCTGGAAACCAGACTTGAAGGGATTTCCAACAAGCTATCGTGGAGCCAATTTGGACATCTACAAGTCAGTCATAATCTTCCTTGAATAGGGAGGGTGCACTTGACACAACGAGGGCACACTTGATAGAAAAATGGCGCACTTGACCATTTGCTGATTTTTTTGAAATTTCATTGTAATTTTGACTTTATCTTAGAAAATGATGTTTCCACCTATGTAATTGAGGATGGTAAATGTAATTATGTTATGGATAAGTTACCTAGGGGTAGATTCATCATGTAAAATTTGTCATTAAGCCAAATGAATCGGTTTTAATGTAATTAGGGAGGAGTAACTTGCACCTTCCTACACTCCAGCTTTCAGTTCAGAATTTTGTGGATCTCTTCCTCACCTCATGGATTCGACCCCTGAGGATGAGTGAATGTATTTTTGATGTCTGTATCTTCTTTTTCTTCTCTCTTAGTAAGGCTTGGAATCAGTTTGGATGCTAGTTCATTGATCAAGGAGTACTCAGTTTGGCCAGTTAATAAAGAAGAGTTGCAACTATTTTTTGAGATACATGTGGTATGATATTTATCATTTTTTTTCCTTCAGTTTCATATGTTAGAATGTGTTGTCTTCATGTTCATTACATCTCTATTGTATGATCTCTTTCAAGTTGATAGGTAGAATACATGCTTGTTCATGCTCTGTTTAGGGAAAGTTATCATAATTTGTCCATTTTCCTCTGTTTAGGAAGAATACATCTCCCATGCTATTCCTAGCTTCTCAACAGTCTTAAAACCATCTCATCAAAATCATCTTAAAGTATTAAGCCTTATGCCTACCTTTCCCCATTGAATCTCTACAACCCTATCCCATTTTCCTTGACCTAGCTCCCTTGACCATACTTTCATCCAACAGCCTGACCAAAATC